>PNEQ01092104.1:64308-162528 GCA_003012365.1 Medauroidea extradentata
CTTGTCAACAAAATAATATTGTTAGTTATAAGTGAAGTGCTTTGTACCAACAATTTTTTTTCGATGGACTAAATGATATTGTTGGCGAAACTAAATACATTTGGTTGACTTGCGGATGATGGCAGGCTGGCGTGCGTAAGCGATAAGATGGCGAACACTGTATACCTCAACATTCAAAATATAAGTTTGTGCCACAAGTTGGACGTCTAAACTGTTAATCAGCATAATTCTAGTATCTTAAAGTTAGCTATAACAATTTCAAAGTGGTTAATTCGATTGATCACAAAAGAAAATGCTATAAACTTGAAAAACACTGTAGCTCCACGACTCATTGTTTGTGCTGCGGCCCTGCGGTGCACGACGTAACTATTCCTATACAAATAACACTCTTATTCCCATGGAAGCACTCGTAGCTCAGTCGGTTACGTCATGTATCGCAGGTGATATATATGAAGGGATAATGGATCGAATCCTGGCGTGGGCGCACTTTTTTTTTTCTTTTAGCTTTTAAAATTTTAGAAATTTTCCAAGTTTATAAAATATAATCTGTGGTTTAGTTCTTAAAATATTGTATGCGCGCATTTAATATGTCGAATGAAATATATTTATGACCAACTAAATATTTGGTACTGCTAACAAAATTCAGCTATTTGCCTCAAACAAATCGAGGGAACAAAATAATTTGGTACAAGCAAACAAATATTTCGTTGCCCCTCTGTAAACAAATGATTTGGTTGATTGAAACAAATTTTGTTGCATCAACAAAATTTTTTTCTCAGTGCATGTTCTTAGTTTATTTTTTGTCAACCAACATTACATGTTACTATTCATTAACCATTGAACCTGGAGTAAAAGTTCTAAACAAAGGGGTCTTTATGAAAGTTTAATAAATCGCAGTGTTGTCTAGTGAAACAAACCCCACAATATAGTTATTTTGCGAGAAAATAACAACATAATTTACATTATGAGTATTTCAGCCTCGCACAACTCATACATCAGTTTTGGTCACACAATTTTACCCACTGGCGGTCTTCCTATACTCTAGCAGAGTTCGGGAGGATCGCTCGCGCATCCAGGCAGCCATTCGCAAGTCCGAGGATCGATGAAGCTGATACCCAAACCTTCCCCCTCCCCTTCCACTCTCGCAAAACTCTATTCCAGGGCTCAACAAAGACTCGTCATAGCTTCTTTCTATTGTTTGGGTGGCAGCATTTCGCTGGAATCAATCTCAGGTTCTATCGTTTTCTGTCGATGCTTTAATCCGTTACTTAATTGTCAGCACAGTCAGTGCACACATTTGTAACCAGTAATCAACGATGATAGTTTTCCTTCCATAGAACTCATGTAATTAATGCGTTAAACAAAATGCATGCAAGTAATTTTTATTATTTATATTACATAGGGCCTACGTGTCTTAGAAATAATCACGTAATTTGTAGGGGAGTACAAGGAAATTAAAAAGGGTGTCAGCTTAGTTCTGTGTTAAGGTATCATTCCAGCGGTCACCTGGAGTGATTTTGGAAGCCATGTCTATGATAGTATGACCTGGAATCCAATTTGGTTCCCCCATTAATGCAGACAATAATTTTATTACTTTTCCGCCTTGCTTGATAAAATGTTTCACCTCACAAGTTGCAGCTAAACTATTTATGGTCACAATTAACTAAATATTCCTCACGGAAAAGTTCTCCCAAACCTTAAATAGCTATCAATAAATCGTTTGCAGACTCATTTAAGTATACATCACATATATTGGTAAATTTAGGAAAAGTATAATATGTCTAAAGAAACAATAATGTCTCGATATGTCGAAATTTCACATAAAGTAGTTGTATCAATACATAAACGACTATAAACCGTGTGAATAACTTAGTAACGCTTCAGTTATTTAGTTCAAAATGTATTTTCCCTGATTATACTACAATGTTCTATAGTAACCTAAAAGTGTAAAGAGCAAAAGATGACATGCATAACTTCTCAAATCGTACATGACACTTTAAATAAAATATTTGGTTTTCATCAAATCAAACACGAATTCACATTTCTTAATTTGGACGTATGACATTACGTGGAAATTTTGCTATGTTGTCTCAAACCCCACCAACACGCGTACTTTTACGAAAACTGTTCCCGAAACGTCGCATATGTTGTCGAAGTAGGCCTGATTTTCTGCGGGGTTTTCTGTAACTCGGCAATATTCGCTTGCAATGGCGTAAGTTATAAGACTTTTAGTTAAACATACAAACCCATTGCAGGAATTATTCGAAAATCACAACGCATTTCTTACTTACACAAGTCACTCAATTTAATGAATAGAACACCGCAATTTGTCTGTGCAACATGAGAAATTTAGGTCAGGTAAACCAGTAAAGTTATCAAAAAATGCTTCATTCACTGTATTAGCGTCATTTTTATTGGCTATGCATTCTAGGATTTGTTACAATCGGATCCTCCGTTCAGAATCTGCTAAAAGTGCCGCGGCATTTGTCTGGAAAAATAAACTACAAAACAGCCTTTAATAGTTTCTGAGCCTCAACTGCGAATAATATAATAGGCGATTTAAGTTTTCCTAGATTCAATATTTTTTTTTTTTACATTTTAAAGCAAATACGAACAGTCAATAATAAATGCGTAGCATTTTGTCCAAAATATTCTAACCAGAAGCAGTTATCTCACAAATGTTAATACTAGACCAAGAGTAGAAATATAAATATGAAACTATATAACCATATATTTTGGGCCTCTCTTCTCAATGATGGTACAAATTATTACCATGAATTTATTAAAACCTAATAACTCGCTAACAGTGACAACATTTACAAGGTCTCAGCCAGGATCTTCAATTTTCTATTTTCGTAGTACATTTTTTCATGGGGTTGAACATGAAACTGGAGAGTTCGTCTTGATCTTCGATGACTTATCTAAATATATTGCGTTACTCATGATATTAAAAAGTGATAAAATATTCTTCGATGTGACACTTCTTCGAACGCCTTTAAATCACGCCCAGGTAGTTAGCACGTGACCAACCGAGTCACCAGGCCAAGAAAAATATGCCTTACTTAACACAACCAATAGAAATAAAGGAACTCGGGCCGCCTCTCTATTGCTAAAGCCAGACATCCAGAAGTAAAATGACCTAAGTTAAATTAACGACGAAACCTCGCAACACGTCGGGGAACGGTTATGCGTCAAATGGTCGTACTCGCCACAAGGCTGCACGCGACAGTTGTTCGTACGGTGCGCAGAGTCGAACGCCAATGTCGGAAAATGCGCTCTAAGTGAAAAACGGTGAACGTTCCTGCTGCCAAGTCGTCGCTCACTTCTGACTCACAAATGTTGCTGATTTATTGCTGTCACTTTTGTTTTTATTATCATAACTCAAGTCGACACTATTCACGGACTTTTTGAAATTACTTGTAAATTATTTTAATACTGCTATTTATTCTATATACTATATACAATCAGGAAATACTGAATAAATTTTTATCGTTGATTATAGGAACCTGAGGGCTGTCGTTAAAATCAGGGACAGTGTTTTAATTCTATAAAAGTTTGTTTTTACAAATTGAAATATAATAGCAGCAACTGTCATGCATATTAAGTACGAGGACTACATTTTGAAACTATTTGTAGACGCATAATATTTGATATTTATTTATGTCGATTGTTCGTAAAGCCTGGACACGTCACCGTAAATAAACTGTTTGCTGGTACTTTCACAATGTGTCAAAGAAATGAAATTTTTTATCATCGCAATTTTTAAACTCTAGTTTATCATCAATGCCAAGCCACAGAGTAGCTGACATTGGAGTAGCAATGTCATTTAACTACCTACCCATGCTGTAACTATTTATTGGGCTTCAAAGCCATGCGTTGGAAAACATAGGTTATTAAATATGGGTTTTGTAATTTTGTAGCATTACTTTAATATGCATTTAATAAATTCATTTAATTAATTTAGCCGTGACTAGGATATATAAACTAAACTAAATTTCTAATGAGTAGTATGTTTTGGTATGTTCTGAGACAAGGGGATGAGGGATAGGAGCATAGGAGCCACTCATGACATCATCGCCGTCATCTTGGATGACATAGTGGGTCACCACCTTGAATGACGTTACTGCCCCCAACTTGAATGTCACCTGCACTATATTGGATGACGTCACGCCCGCCATATCGGATGATGTCGCTTTAAAAATTGCTAAAATTTCATAAAAATTCCAAAATTTGAAAACTTCAAAATTTAATAACTAAAATAAAATTCACAAATTTAAAGAGCAGTAAAATGATGCCCTCCATATTATTTCCGGCTTCAATCTTGTACGCGATACCTGCTGCTGTCAATTGTTTCACTTAAATGTAGACAACCTTCTTGAATGGGTTTCCTCCAAGTCTTCCGAATTTTTTTCTAATTCACATTCCATCCAACCCCCACTCATTCTTCATTATATAAAAAGATAATTCTAGTAAAATTAATTTAAGTGAATAACCATACCACACCTCTATGGGCTCCCCCTGCCTTTGTCATGCGAATTCCCTAAACCCGATCCCTATCTTAGCTATCCCCGAATGTTTACCATAAATCTAATCAAATAGAATGTATGGGTTTTCCCTGAGCCTTCCAATTTTTTTTTTTCATTTCGCATTCTAAGCACACCCCACTCGTACCTCATATAGTAAAACATACTGTTAGTAACAATAATTTAAGTAAATACCCACATTTCACCTAAACGAGTTCACCTACCCTATCCCACACTAAATACTTAAACCCGACCCTTATTCGAGCTGTTCCCGAACAAGTTTCAATAAATCCAATAAAATAACACACAGGAGTTTTCTCCGGGTCTTCAGATTTTTTTTAGATTTTACATTCCTACCAACCCCACTCATTCTTAATAATTAAAAATCGTCTTTTTACAGAAAAAAAGTTAAATAAATATATGTAACACACCTGGACAGGCTCCCTAACCCTTTCCCATGTTAATATCTTGATTCCTACTCATATCGTAGTTATCTCCGAACAATTTTCGATAAATCCAATCGAATAAAATATAGAGGGTTTTTCTGAGTCTTCCTATTTTTTTTAGTTACGATTCCAAACACCGCATTCACATATTGTAATGAAAAAAAAAACATTTTTGAGAAAATTAATTTAAGTATACTATATCACATATGGATGGGCTCCCACTCCCTCCCCTATGCTAATAATGTAAACACGACTCCTAAGCTAGAGTTTCCCGAACAATTTTCAATAAATCCGATCAAATAAAATGAAGAGGTTTTCTCCAAGTCTTCCTAAATTTTCTCTATTTTACACTACGAACACACTCCATGTTAATAATGCAATCCCGAATCCTATCCAAGCTACTGGGGTTTTCTCCGAGCATTCCGAAATTTTTTCGACATTACATTCCAAATAGGCCTACACCCCACTCACATCTCATAATGTAAAAATATTTTTTAGTTGACGTCTAGAAGTGTGGTCTAAAGGAGTGAGGTGACTACATGGATGCCACACTCAAAGCACTACCTAAGACGATGAGAAGTTTTGCCAATAAAAATGAAGTAGTACGGGGTATGTGTGAGTCTGTGTGAATTCGCAGTTTTGCAGAGGGAGGGGGGTTATTTGCAGGGTGTGTGTACGGTGTATGTAGTGTGTCTGTATGTGGAGTGTAAGTTTGTAGGGGATGGTGTGTGTGTCAGCGTGTATGCATGATGTGAGTAGGGCATGTTGAGTGTATGGGTACATGGAATGTGTGTGGGGTGGGGGTGGGGGTGTGCGAGTGGCATGTGTAGGGTGTGCGGGTATATGCATAGGTGTGTGTGTGGAGTGCGTGGTGTGTGTTAGTGTGTATGTGTGGCGTGAGTAGGGTGTGTAGGGCGTGTGGGTATGTGGGGTAAGTGTGTGCATGTTTGTATGGTATGGTGTAGGGTCTATGGTATGTAGTGTGTTGGTGGGGGTGGGTGTGGGTGAGTGTGTGTGTGGGGGGGGGGTTGTAGGTGTGTATTCATGCGGCTCTCTACGTGTGATACATTCTATGGATGGAGAATATGGGAATTGTTACACCTTGAAGTCATTTAATTTAGCCTTTCAATATATTTTACGTATGTTAATACTTGTATGTACTTTCATGTTACAAGGGGATTTTAGTCAATATGCTTACTGCTTGTTTAGGCTACACGAAATGGAGCGAGATAAAAGTTTCCACTTGAAATGATGCAATATTCACTATACTACAGACTATGAATAAGCATACATAATTTACCATTTACTAACAGTGGCATAGTGGTCATACAGATTTCTGGGCGTGTAGGGTTACACGATGGTTGGTGAAGAATGGAATTTTTCTGGGACTACCTGCTTCGCAAATATATACTTGAGATTTATCATGAGGGCTTCGTTGCCTTTCTGTATTAGGCTCAATGGGCGTATGTAAGGTTTGGTTGGTTCATTAGGTTACCAGGCTTCCTAATACTGTGGAGGTATTCTGTGTGGTCCTTTCTACTTGTAAATTCTTCGCATGTTGTGTCAGTTTTAAAAAATAAATCTAGGTTTTGATACTCTGAGTGTACATTTAGTGCATCAATGAGGGAAAATATATAATTTATTAAAGAGTGGGATGTATGGTATGGTGTAAAATAAACTGAATTATATTAATGTGTCTATGGGGATTGTAAATGAGATAAGATATTTCGACTGGGTACTTAGAGTGAAAGTGTAACATATGAATTGGTCGTAAACATTCACATGTGTTGGACATCAATTCATATGTTACACTTTCACTCTAAGTACCCAGTCGAAATATCTTATCTCATTTACAATCCCCATAGACACATTAATATAATTAAGTTTATTTTACACCATACCATACATCCCACTCTTTAATAAATTATACATTTTCCCTCATTGATGCACTAAATGTACACTCAGAGTATCAAAACCTAGATTTATTTTTTAAAACTGACACAACATGCGAAGAATTTACAAGTAGAAAGGACCACACAGAATACCTCCACAGTATTAGGAAGCAGAGGACACTACCTCGATTCGCGAGAGGGAACCTCATCATTAGCAGTAATATGGATGTGTAAACTCAACTCTTGCTGGTCGATATGCATATTGGTACCACCAACTTGCAATACCTGTGATGACATATGAGGTGCTTGACATGATTGCGGAGCGGGCGTATTTGTGTGCGGAGTGGGCATATTTGTGTGCAGAGTGGGCGTATTTGTGTGCGGAGCAGGCATATTCGTGTGCTGAGCAGGCGTATTTGTGTGCAGAGCAGGCGTATTTGTGTGCGGAGCAGGCGTATTTGTGTGCGGAGTGGGTATATTTGTGTGCAGATTGGGCGTATTTGTGTGCAGAGCAGGCGTATTTGTGTGCAGAGTGGGCGTATTTGTGTGCGGAGCAGGCGTATTTGTGTGCGGAGCGGGCGTATTTATGTGCGGAGCGAGCGTAGTTGTGTGCGGAGCGGACATAGAAAATAGTTGTCATTGCTGCTTAGGTCGTGGTTGAGGTTCTGGTTTTAGATTATGTTGTATGTCACAATTCCTAGAATCTCTCTTCAAAATATCACTTCGAGTAAACCGACGAAGACAGACTTCACACAGGAGGCTACAAACTCTGTACTTCCATCCTGCATGTTTTTTTTTCATGTTGCAACACATTACACATGGTTGTAAATACTTTAACACAGAGGTGAAAAACAGAAGTATGTCGTTTAATGACTGCACCATTCGGAGGCTATAAGTATAACAATAAACGAGCTCATAAGGTACTTACACTCAAGTACTACTAGTTAAGAATACCGAGATTCGCTTGCAGATTCTTAACCTTTATCTTTTACATGTACGGGAAGAGAAACTTTCTGTTTACACTCCTTTATGGCAATACAAAATATTATAAAAGTAAGAAAAAATCTATTATAACTCAATTTACTCCCATGTCTCTTCTGTCAACTCACCAGTGAAGAGTCATCCCATGATAAACTCACCGATCAGCGGTCACCAGTGAGGAGCCATCTGCATGAGTCACCCACATAAAACCTTACAGACAATAATTATTAAAAAAAATTAAGCCGATGAATGTGAGATAATATGTATGCGGCATGAATATACATGTTTATCAACTTCTGTTACATCACAAGTAAAACAGTGTTGTCATTATATCAGTTATTATTAAATGCCAATTCTATGCGCCATGAATTAAAAAACCGAATAAACTCAAGAATTTCGTATCCCCAGTCAGCTACCCCTTTTACACTTTGAATAAATCAATTAATGACAATCATATATTAGACAATTGAAACATAAATTTCAATATTGCCTCAAAATAACCTAGTCGGTCAATGCAAGACATTCTGTAAACAATAAATCCCAGTTTGTTAACATAACTTAAACCAAGCTCATATCAACCTGCCTTTACAAGCATACATTAAATTACAATACCACATAAACACACCTTTCATTGAAGTAACAAGTCTGTCTATCCATTACAACTCTGCTATACCTTTGTTAATTTAACAAGTCTTTTAAACCAACAATCAGTAGCTCACATTCTTCCTATAAAAACGTCTCTAGAGGAAGCATATACTAGTAAATAAATAAATAATTATTTATATAGTTTATCTTCAACCCCTCCCCCCAGACCTTCCAACAACATACAAGTAGTTATAAAAAATATATTCCAACCAGCAAGCAGTATCATGTACCTCATCAACAAAAAAAAAAAAAACAGTATTGTTTTAACTCATATATGAGAGACCATAAGTTCAGCGCCACTCCATCGTAACCTTCTTACAGACAAACTAAATTTAAATAGCCGTGGAAACTTATCACAAACCATGCCAATCGCTATTAATGAACGAAGTCACATAAATACCCAAAATATGGATAATTTTGTTCCTGACATCCCCATACAGCAAGTTTCTTTGGGGAGCCATTACAGCTCCATTTATTTTAGTTACCTATACTAAATCAATCATAGACGTAAGACAGCCCCCCCCCCCCCAATTAGCCATGAGCATACTATAACATACACGTCACATATTCAGAAGTCCTGATAAGTCTATAAACTCGCAATATGTAAAAAAAATTTACGTATTCACGCTTGTAGACATAGGCATATCATGCACATACCCATTCGAGAACTAATCAACTGTACAAAATCAAGTATATGTTTAAACTTTATAGACACTAAGACAATAAACTTCGTCATATTGATAATCCAAAACAAAGTTTTTTATTGTATTAAATCATTCATCCATAACAGTATACCATCTAAACTTGTATATTCATAGTACTAATTAACCCCATGCACTGAATATGTCCCAACAATAATAAAACTTTCCTTTGTCCATCTCATGCAAAGTATAGCATTAGGTACACATTCACACTACCACATTTACCATACTTAAGTGACAACTCAACATAAAAAGCAAATAAATACACCACATTATTCTTGTAAGCATTGCTGAAAAACACTTGCAATATTTTCCTTATAAGGGAGAAACCCTTCCTGTACGTATACGTTATCATTCACTTTTTCGTATTCATTGCGGTAGTAATCATCAAGTAACAATATTACAGTGATAACCCTTATAGCCAACACATGATAATAGCCACCTCAACGAAATCTATACCAAACATCTCAAGTATCTTGTTTGAAGCTTGCCAGCAGTTCAACTTTTTGCTGTAACAGTACGGGTAACAGGAGATAATCACAATTTAATTAGAATAGTCACCATAAACATACAAAGGCATCGCTGGGGTGACCAACATTACGTCCTTTTAACCATCAGCAGTGTAATATAACATTGATATTTTTTGTATGGGTAACCTCGCGACAAACCATGCTACATTTACCCTTGTGTTCTACCTTCTAGGCTACTGAAACACATATCTGAAAAACACTATTCATGTCGGGCAGTCGGGTATGCCTACACCCTGTTGTAGTCATGCTAAAACAATATCTGTATAGACATTTGAACCTCTAGGCGGTTGTACTGAAGAAATCTTCATCATGAGTGATAGGTGAAAGTTGTCTTGTAAGTATGAAATGTTTATTTGACTACATTAGACAGTAGGACACTTATATACCTTTTAAATCGAGTTCAGCATTACAGAAGTAATAGGCTTCAACCCAGTTACCAAAATTTCTTTCATACGATTATGACTAGTGACCCTCTTGGATGACGTCACGACCGCCACATTTGAAATGTCACCGTCATTCTTGACATATTGGGCCCGCATTTCGAGCAACCTGAGAAGTATTTTTTATTGCTCTTCACAAATTTCGATAGCTTTTTAACCAATATATTATATTCCTATTGCTACGTATACTTATATCAATATGCCAGCATATCAGAACACCTTTATGTATGTTATATTCCTACGCTTATGTATACTTATGTTTCCATACCCTTATGCTGGCATAACACTATGCAGTCGTGTTTCTATAGGTATATATTAGTATTTATGTGATAATATATGACTTAAAAATACATACGCTTGCATAATTCTAGGGTGACTATAGGAGATAGAGTCACGCTATGTGCGTGCTCTTGTTTTAGGATTTTAATTGCTGTGAAAGAAGAGGCTCTGACAGTAATAATTTTGTGGATATTTATCAGATTTGTACTACCGCGCCTGAACGTATGGTGCGTATATAGACTTTATTTCGCCGGCACAAGTCAGCCCGTGAGCTGATACAGGGAACAGGACACAGAGAAAACACTCTCCTCGCAGTTCTACGAGACCTTCCAGACGGCGCTGAACTTCGCTCACCGACATGAAGAATAAAGCTAAGTCTCGCCAGCCTTTTGTCTCGTAGTTAGAGCCTGACCGTAATTGACGACGCCATCTTCCGATTTTTATGCAGTCTGTAAGCGTGTAACTCTCTGAGTTAAAGAATTCATGTTCAAATCCTAGATTTTGCCCTGGCACAATTACAAATAATAATTTCATCTTTTCTAAGTACATAATAAAATTTAGATATATTCTGCTTCATTCATCTTGCATTATCAATGTGGTCTACATAATTCGGTTTCTGAAGGATCCAGATGTTTTTATTCTTCAATACTAAGAGTCAGCCAAGTATGATTAATGATATTAAAATTGATATTACTTTACGTGAGTCTTACAAACACCACATCTTGTTCAGTCATCTTATGTGTGTAATTTTCGTTACGAGCATAGAACGACATAAATTACTTTAAAATTCGTTGGGCTGTAGCTTCTTTCAGTAGTACTGGAGTATATTTTAGGTGGTTCTGCATGCAAGTATTTCTAGGTTCACCAGCGAACGCTTCCAGAACTTCTGTTGGTAAGACATACACTGGTGTTCCCCGCATACACATACCGGATCCTACTTTAGATGAGCAGTGCAAAAGTAACTTCAAAATTATCCCTGAGATACGTAACCTTTATTATTAAATCGCTGAGATACATCATGTCACTTTTGACGTCAGTTAATCCGCTTTTGCACCACATAGTTGCATTGCGCGTTCTTGCAGCACATATCACATATTCTAAAGGTCCGGTCAGTCACTTATGTCAGTTAAGCTACACAAATAATTTTTGGTCCTGCACATCAACAGTATCTCCTTTTGTAACCCTCCTGAGACACTATATCGTTCGTAAATAATCGGATAATATCTAATTATACATATCATGCTGAACTATTATAGAATACATTATAGAAATAAACCAATTTTATTAATTAAATTGAACAATTTCTTAAATATACTAGTATACACACCATACTATGCATTATGCATTTCAAACAATAACTAGATATCCAATACTAATCTTCATAGATGATACTTTCTAACTATAATAACTTCTGTCCTGTACCTATCTTAGCTCAGCCATACAGACTTTTAATATACTCATACTGATGTATCATTTAATATCCAATAAAATAAAACATTGAGTTTAACCGTTTATACCAACCTGTCACCTTACCTTATTCCCTTGTGAGAAAATTGTGTACTAAATTCATTTTCATTTACAGAATAGTTATAAACCAAGCACAATATTTTGTGGTTATAATTTACAAAAATAATTAATTCGTTCATTTGAATTTGCACCTTCGTGAATGAATAGGTAGCTTCCTAAATAACTATATCTCGTAAGATGGTCTCAAATATATTGCTCTGTGACGAAAGTTACCTGCATCATTTTATTTTACAATTATGCAGACTTCATTAGTATTCAGCACACTCACAATGTGATTATGTACTCCCAAATAAATTTTATGTTCATCTGTCATTTATATTTTAGTGAAAGATATTTTAGCTACTCTCGTTGTACCTGTATTCTTAATATTTATCACTGTCGAAACACGGAAGACTTACCATAAGAACCAACTCCAAGACCAAGTAGATGAATAAAAATCATCAGCTATTCACCACTTCCTTTGTTAAACCTAAAGTTTCAACACATCAAATATTGAAACATATTAATTTTCATAAATAAGTTTCAGCCCCATTTATCAGTACAATTTTCGTATTTTTAAACATTCAAAATAGAGTCTCATGTTAATACCAAATACTGTATGCTTGCTATGTTTGTATTTAAGTTATAATACATTCATGTAAAGTGCAGTCTTATGCGAACAAGTTTTTATTCATGCTTAGTGTTCAACTAAACATTACCGAAAAAAAAAACTTCCGCTAACTTTTTTTCTGCATAAAACACTCTAGTGGCAGTACTTTTTTCTTGAGTAGTTAAATGTTGTACGGAAAATAAGTTATCAACCCAGGAGTCTATTGACTGATACATTTCTAATTTATTTCACTCATGAAGAAAACATGTAAAATAATCGTATCTTAAACATATTCTACAGTCACCTATGTTGTAGTGTCTTTTGAAGTACAGTTTCTGACGTGAATGTTTCATCCTTGTTTATTCGCATATACTGTACTACAGTTGTTACATGAGTAAGTCTTGTAGGCGATACCGAAATTGCAGTTGCTTTATTCACGTATTCGTTGAGCACAGATTCTAGAGAACAGTTTACCGCAGTACATGCATTCAAACTCCGATGAACGGGAAACCTTTCCTTTGCATGTTTTTCTGTGGCTGGTCAAGACGACATTGCGAGTAAACACTTCATCACAGTTATCACAAAGGTAAATCTTGTACGATACACTAAACATACAGTGACTTTGTTCATAGCGAAGAGCATTTGAGTGTGTACTAAATGAATTCCCACAGTAGCAACACTGTTTCAGAGAAGTATGCACGTGATTTCCAGAGAACTCTCCCGACCGAATGGTAGCCACTGATACAGATGACAAGTCTTCGATCCCCGATACCATCTTCTTAACGTCACAGTCAGTCTGTTCGTGATCGTCGGACTGTTCGTGTGCCTGAAGACGGGAAAATATTTCAGTTTCCGAAACGTCGCATCTGTTGTCGTAGAAGAGAACCTGTTATCTTCGTCTGTGTTGTTTGCGTTGTGCTGTCTGTTTGCGTTGTGCTGTCTGTTTGCGTTGTGCTGTCTCGCCTACAATCTTTTCTGTCGCTGTGTTCATTTGTGTTGTCCTCATCGTTTTTTGTCCATCATCGTTGTCTTGTTCATATCCTTTGTTCTGACTGTATTTTGTTTTGTTTTTGTTAGTTCTATTATCTTTTACCGACTATATAACTAGTCTGGAATTATTTATGCGTGTGTTGAAAAATACCATATCTGGTCTTATTTAGTTAATGTTTTTCATAATTTTGTTGCATTTTTATTTTCATTGAATTTTTATGTTTTTGTGGGTTTATCTGCGACTTGGCAACATTCGCAAGCAATGGCGTTTATCCATGAATACTCATCTTGTTATACATCCCCATTGCAAAAATCTTTCAAAGATCATATATTCGAAGGTGTTTTTTTTTAATTCGTTGTTTGAATGTTGGCAACAAGTTGGTGAATGATGTAGAGTTGGGGTTAAGTATTTATAAATGAGTTGGGGGTGTAAAGAAATTTGAAATTTGTACACAAAGAGTAAAAATCACGTTTTGAAAACAGAACATAACAAATCATTCAAGTTTGGAAAATAATAGGGTTGCTGTGTTTAAAAAAATAATTTTATGTGTTACTTGTTCTGCTGGTTACATGGTTGGACAATGTTGGGAAATAAACTGTTAAATGATATGTTGTTTCCAAACTGTTGGCCTAATGTTGCATAATCCACAGTATTTCAAACACTGAAAATCATTTGTTTATAGATTGGCTTACTGTCGGTAACGTGTTGGTAAGCATACAGTTAGTGTTTGTTATGTAATTTTACATTGAGCCAACATTTCTCTAACAACACATATGTTCATATACAACCCAAAATGCACAGAAATTAACACCAATGCCCTTAGTGTTAAAAATTATGATAGTAATGGTTTATATACAAATTGTTCATGACTAGTAATATATAATATTCGTTACATGCTGAGAAAATTTTGTAAATCAAATAGTTGGGTATAAATTGTTTTCAGTACGTCGGTCCTTCGTTGCAGAATACACATAATTCAAACCATAGAAAGTCTTAAGTATGTAAGTAGTCTGAGTGTTGGAAAAAAGTGTTTAACAGAATATTCAGAGATATAAATTGTGCTTCTTTAAAAAATATGAAACTTACATTGGCACTATGTTGGTGTAAAGTATAAACATTCACGATGAGTCAACATTTCATAACCAACAATACGCAAACAACTTGAAGAAATTGTATTTATATTAACTAAATGTTGGTTTTAAGTTAGTACCCATATTGTTTATATCAAACAGCAAGTCACGCTGTTAAAAAATAATTTGCACAGATCGCTATACATTTGTTGAAACACATAAAAATGCAATGTTGGTCCAACGTCTCAAAGTTAGGCAGTTTTATGTACATATAAAAATATTATAACTTTATTTACTGTGCGCTTACAAATAATCGTTTGCCACCGATCCGTTTATTTGTTCCTGGAAAGCAGACGTTTTTATTATTTAGTTGAATTTCACTTAATTTATGGGGCTTCATATAAAATAGGTACATTTAATGAGTAGTAAACCATATTTTGTTTTATAAAAATGGAAGCAGACTATCGATTATAGTTGGTTAAATATATGTATGGTTTAATTTAACGTTGCCCCTTACTCGTTTAAAATTGTAATAAATATAAAATATGCTATCACAATTTTCTGTACGTAAATATTCGTTTAGTAAATACTAGAAACCCTGAGTGATTTTATTTAAATCATATTAAACCATAGATTAAATGTTGACTTTGCTTTACTCCGTAAAGTATTAATATCACTTAAAATTTAATAAACCTAAGACTTAATAAGCTGTAAAATTAATAAAAAAACATGAGCTTACCTATAGTGGTGATCACTGTAAGTGCGTATAAGAACGCTCCAGGAAACGTCCACTGGAAACTTTCTCCGTCGTTGTCGGTACCATCATATCCTAAACGAATTGCTTCGACAATCTTGTCTTGATAAATTTTTAGCTCCTCTATAATAGTTTTTTTCCAATGGCTCTCGTTAAAAACGTTCATGTCATACGATAATTTCCATATATGCTTTGCCATGATGTCTCTTTCTTTCATTACTAGCACGTTTCCATCAATCACTTTTCTGTTTTCAATTGCTATAAAAATAAAAGCACCTGCAATCGTGTAGCTGACAACAAGACCAATTATACCGACATTGCTAAACATAAATGCTACAAACTGTCTTAAATAGTCTTTGCATTTACGTGTCCACTTTTTCTTTCGATGACGGAAATGACGTCGCCTTGGCTGTCGCCTTTCCATAGCAAATCACGTGGAAAATAGTATAAAATATATTTCTGATATGCAACGCAGTACTGTTGTTAATGCATGATTTTGTGTTGAAAAACAACATAACTTTATAGATACCTGACAGTATGGAACTAGCTATAAATTTTCGTACAGGTCTGCAGATACTGCGTTTAGAAAAATTAAATACGAGTTCATTAATTTTATCACCACAAATTCCTAATACATATGATACACAAACTAAGAGTTTTTCACCGAAAGAAAATTTTAATCGGCATGTTACCTTTTTGGTTATAAATAATTGCTTGTGAACAAAGAGTTTTTTACTGTCGCTAAGAACATAGCAGTAGTAGGTAATCACTTTTAAATTTTTGTTAAAGTGAGTAAAATATGCATTTAATTGTCTTTTTCCTGTAATAGGATATTTGCACCAACGAATCTCACTATTATTATCGTTTGTCATTAATACATTTTGGCTCGATTCGTAGCGAAAAATGCGAAAGTAGATCCAAAATGTTTTAAACTGTTTACTATGTACTACAATATTTTTAACTATATACCCTAAAATAAAATATAAGAACCATTTATTCCTAAATGCTCTGTAAATAACAGAAAAGTGGAATTTAAGTAATAGCGTTAAAAGGGTATTTGCAAAGTATCTTGCAAGAAACTGAATATGGAATATTCCGCAGATAAAAAACAGCAGATTCAAACAAATATATATAATAAAAAAATTTAAATACTTAATACTTGACACGCTTTCGTTAGTAAAATCATTATTTTCGAGCCAAATTACTATTATATTAATGAAACTGTAAGGAACCTCATGCACAGCAAAGCTAACAGTAAGATATACGTGTGCCCGTGTTAACCTCTCCTTGTTTTGAGATATGATTTTGCAGACATAGTGTGCATTGTGTTTGCAAAATAATCTATTGCATATACCCTCATTTCTCAAATATGTTAGCCAAACAAGGGTAAAAGGAATGATGCAAAAATGAGCGTTCGATAAAAGAATATGCAAGACGAAAATTAGATTCTCATGATATGTTGGCAAGTACAAAGTTCTTGCCCATTGTGCCATTCTTGGACTTGTGTAACACGGAGCGACATTACACTTCAACAGCGGATGGCTGATTCTTGAGTGATACCGAACCGCCGACTTCCTTCATGCACTCTGAACACCTGTAAACACATAAAGTAAACCACAAATTATTTTTGGAAAAGTTCACACAAGTCTACACAAACAACATGCTAAGTACTGTAAAATAGTGTATTCTTTTCTGCTTACAATTGAAAATTGCATTAAAATTTCAATAACGGCTGTGTAATTTTCTCTAACAACGTCTGCGTTCTTTTACATTTAGTTAAATGGAATTTAACATTTTACAGCAATACGTTATTTTAGAATACATCAATTACGGCATAGAGTAATGTTAAATCAGCCATACGATAGAAATGGAAATTACACATTTTGTGTATATTCATTTTTACTTCTCGCCAAGTAATTTGTACACTCATCAATATAATCATTATTACAAGACAAACTCTTATTCCTACATATCGAAATTCTCAAGATGTTTTTATAGCCAATTATTAACAAGTTTACTTCACTATGCATTAATAATAAGTTTAGCATAACGAAAATGTTAAAAAGAAAACTGATAAATGTTCGTTGGGGAAAAAATTTAGAATAGCAAAGAATAACGCTATCACATAACCATAACACTATACAACGTATTAAGTGTTAAAACCAACGATTCATCACTACGAAAGGTATAAATGCCAGTTAGTTATAAGACGGTACTATGTATTATTTCGATCTCTAGTATATGTTTCGATAACTATAACAAAATTAAACCTATTATACTTAGAGATGTATCTGCCAATCAACAGATACGAAAGGTAGTGTGATTTGGTGAATATTAAAATTGAAAATTATACAAATTACTGAGATACTACGTGTAACATAGTTTAATATTTTCACCATCGAACTAAGAACGGGTTTTTAGATTGGATACTAGACAAAATTATTAGTGTAGTATTATCAAATATAGATTCAGAAAACATCCGGACTCTCCTAAATTACTAAGGTCAGTTCTTTTTATATTTTTGTGGGAGCTATTCTTCACAGAAGTCAGCATTAAAAAACAGTTGCTCTTCGAATACCTAGTCTTTGTAAATGCCAGTCTTTCCAAGTGCCAGTCTTGGTATGTTTTCAAAACTGTTAGTCTTCGCTGGAACAAGCTTTTGCAAGAGTCAAATATTCGCAGGGGAATGGCATTGCTGGAGTCGACGTCAGAAGTATTGTTTGTGTGTAAGATTTTGCCTGCTTGAATATGTCCGATGTTACTGTTAGTATAAAGAGTGCTTAATTTGAATGCTTCGAGACTTTGAGATGATCAGATTTCGAGATTATTAGACGCTATGAAAATTTGTCAAGACTATTTATGAAATCACAATGAGACGATACGGCGAGAAGATGAGTTAATGCCATGAAGAAAAGAGACGACGAGACGATACATTGAGGTCTATGCGCATTGTTTAAAGGTAGGGTTTAGTGGGTCACTAGAAGTTTATTACGTAGATAAATTTTTTAGAAGTGTATGTTAGGAACAACACTGGGAGACGTCCATTACAAAGAAAGGCGTATTAAGTAAGATTATTTAGAGAGGTACATTATAATGATCACTTGGAAAGGTTTACTTAAGAGTTTTAATATATTGGTTTATTAGAGAATCTTAATGTAGAATCCTAATACGACAGATAAAATGAATTTATTAATAAGTTTAACAGATAGTCCTAATACAGTGATCAAATATATACTTAATACATATGTTTTTTGAAGAAGTTAATGAAGACTGATAAAACATTACAGTGCGACCTTGTATTAAGCGGGTGTATGTGGGCTGGAAACGATTTCGGCATGTGCATAGCATATTTTGGGTTAGTATAGGCCTATTATAACTGATTATGCAGAGGGCGTGGTACAACATGGTCTGGAATTTTTGCACTTGAATCTGAAATAAGAATAATGATATTTGTTGAATTAGTCTATCAAGTAATGATAGTGAATGGCATACATGCTTTAGTGATTATGTTATTCTTAACGATTTGTGGGTATATTAGAGAATATGTACGATTGTATGTAGGTGAATGAGAATGAATGAAAGCAAAATATTCGACACGATTGCTTAATATAGTTCAGATTATATTTTTAGTATGGGTGACTGATGACATTCCGGAGTCGAAAGTAATTAATGCTGGTTTTAGGTGATAGGTATACTAACATTATTATGCATTGTACAGCCGTTAAAAACTGAAAAAGTGTGTATTTTAAAGTTTATTGTTCACAATATTATCGTATTTACTAGCGAAGTTACGTGGCTTTTATATACTTTTTCACGCTAGGTTTCTATTATGAAAATTATCAACCATTTATAAATTTTTACAAACGATACATCTCAATAACTATTATTCAGAACTTAGTTATACTCATAAAATATAGAGTACGTACTTGGATGACTTGACTTTTACGCAATTTATTTATTGTGTTAAATTTGCAGCTATTTAAACAATTTTTGACCACACAAAATATTTGAAGACTTCCTTAGACTTTTAACAAGTTCGGTGCACATTTAGATCTTAGTAAATGAAAAATACTTAAGAATTTTATTCATCATATGTTCATATATACACAGAGGCAGTCATTTGAAATTGTATTGACAGCTAAATACACCAAACGAATGATAATCAGAATTAAATATAACTCGGTGCATATATTAACTAGTACAGCGACTACAGTGTTACGTATTTTGTGTAAACAGTATTTAGATTTATAAATGCCAGTTCCAACTTTCTGTTTGACATGAAATATCTGTGAATTATTTTCCAAATTTTCTTCAACCTCGGCAAATATTTTGAAATAAGTATGGTACCGTGAATTTAATGCTGTTGGTTCACGTTGAGTGTAGTTTAGTACATCCCCTCAACTCAAATATTCCATGACGTGTATACATAAATTTAACACATGCCTTTCATAAATTACTGGAACTTATAATTAAATTTTATCTGAATACATTTAAATATCTACAGTTTTATTCAACTAGTCAATAGGTCCATTAAGAGTGAGTGGTAGATAAATAAACGCTTAAAACATCAATGATTTCTACCCTTTTTTCAAAGCCAACATGGATAAAATACTCAATGTTAATCTTAGATAATGGTATTTGCCAACATTATGAACATATATTTATCCAGAATTACTAATTCGTCACGCGTGATCTCTTGCGCCGCAGTTAAATGCACGAGGTTCCGGCGTCAGAGATTGTGCCTCAGAAGTTCGTAACACTGGAAACAGTTTTGTTTAAGGGCGTTGGACCCGTAAAATTTCACTTATTTATATTTGTGCCAAACACTGTTCAACTTTTGCACAGCGGATAACACGTCATTTCCTCAAATAAAAAAAAAATAGGCCCTATAGTTTTTCCATTATCACTCATCAGTCACAAAATGGCCATTGCGGTGTAGCCAAAATCAATAAAAATAATTAACTGATAAATTCAAAATTACTGTAACTGATAGTCAGTGTACCAATGCATTTTATGACATGGTTGACAAAAGTTAGTTTTGAAAATTTCAGTAGTAGCCAAAAATCTAAGTTATACAAACATTTACTCATTTTCGTAAATTTTTTAAAAATACAAAAATTTATCGCTTTGTGTTCACAAAAGTGTCTTGAAGTAGCTCACATCATTAAGAATTAATATGAATTATCTTGTTTCTGCAAGTTAATTATTTTTTATTATTTTGGCTACACCGCAACTGCCATTTTCCGACTTTGATATGTGATTATGCTAAAATTATGGGAATAATTTTTTTTTTATTTGAAAAAATGACAAGTTATCTTATGTGTAAAAGTTGAACAGTGTTTGGCACAAATATAAAATTTTGGATTTTTACAGGTTCAACGTCCTTAAAACGTTGACTAAAACTATTGTCTAGGATTGCTATTGTTTAATTTTCGCAACTTGGCTTCAAGAAACCTACAGTTATAGATTAAGGGGGATTGATCCCTGTCAGATCGGTTTTATGGTTTTTCTTATAAATCAGGGAATAGACACATTGGTTTACTTTTTTCACGCTGACAAGGCATAGTTTATTGTTTCATTCACTTTTTGGAATCCATATGGCATTGTTGCTGTTCATTTTGTGGTCTCTGTAGTCACACCCTTAAATAAAGCTATTTTTCCTTTTCAGCTGTTTCCCGTTGCAAAATAATGAATATACTATGGTTCCAACAATTGCAGAAAATCGATTAAGTTTGTATCTATGCCTTGTCGTGACAAAAATTTTGATACATCGACTGGAACAGAAGTTATCGAGAAAAAACTGTTACGCCAAGGTGGTAGGGATCAATACCCCTTAATGCTTTTAGCGTTGAATTGTGTACCACGCCCTCTTAAGCTACAAGAGAGCGTGGTAATTAATTAAAATGTTCTTTTTTATCATGTGATCGAATTTAACACTACAGGTTAATTTTAACCTACGCCGAGGAAAGTAGGTCATTATTTGTGTTGAAAATTTCTTGTATTACATATGTTAGGAAACATATTTTTTTTTTTAGAAAATCATCGTATGTGGTAAACATATGTACATACAAAGTTCACTCGATTTTTGTGTATACCGTGAATTATATGTTTACTTTTTCATATTAGTGGCCCATGTTATATTTTTAGAATAATATAGGATTTATGATGAAATATTTTCATGACTTTAAACTAACTTGGCATACGTAATATATACAAAAACTGACTTGACTTTCTGTGTTTAGGTAATTCTGTGTTAATAGAGTCCAATAATGGTAACACATTTTAATAAATATTTTTCCTCCTAATATGACACAGTTGATGAAGTATTTGTAATATTTTTTTTTGCACAGTACATTTATAATACACACAAAGCTGACGTGACTAATGAGTATTTCATTTATCCTGTATTCATATTTCTTCAGTAGCAGTAAATTTTTAAATTTTTACTGTAGCATACCATACCTAATAAAAATGTTTTCTCTTTCAGAATTTCATCGAACTTGTACACATATACTACATACAAAGCTGACTATACTTTTGTGTGTTTCGTTCATCCTGTATTATTGTTTTCCATATTGTGGCTATTCTCATACTTTTACCAAAGTATAACATATTTTTAAGATATTTCTTACAAATTATCGTAAGGGGATTACATATACCACACACTACGTTGAATAGACTTTGCAGTATATCGTGCATCCTGTGATAATACTTTCAAAAAGGTGGCCATTTTTAATTTTTAGCATAGTATTACATTTCTTGGGAAAATTTTGTTACATATTCATCAAACTTGGTGCACATGTACTACATACAAATCTGACTAATTTTTATATTTCGACCATCCTGTATACATATTTTTGAAATTGCGGTCATTTATATTGTTGGTATGGTATTACATATCATATAAAATTTTTTTATTTCAGAATTTTACTAAACGTTGTAAACATATACTAAATACAATGTTGATTTACTTTTGCATATTTCGTTCATCTTGTCTTCATATTTTTCAAACGGCAGACATTTATATTTTTAGCATACTATTACATAGTTGATGATCATTTTTTAAAATAATTTCATAAAACTTGGTACTAATTTACTACGTACCAATCTGACTTCGCTTTTCTGTATTTAATTGGTTCTGAATTCATATTTAAAAAACGGCGTTAATTTATATTGTTATCATTTTATTACATATTTCACCAAACTCTATGCACATATAGCATACTACATACAATGTTGCTTTTAATTTTATATATATCGCTCATTTCGTATTCATGTTTACGTACTGGCGGACATTTAATATATTTTTAGCATAGTATAACCTGCTAATGGAAATACTTTTCTATATTTCATTAAACTCGATTTTAACCAAATTTGTTACACAAATAATACACACATCGCTGAATTAACTTTTGTTAATTTAGTTTTTTTCCTTTGTTCATATTTTCTATGTGGGAATTTTTTTACTGTTATAACAGTGTTGCATATATGAAGAAATGTTTTTTTTTTTATAGAATTTAATCAAACTTGTTACACATTTACAAATTTTAAATCTGACTCTATTTTTTGTGTAGTTCGTTCATCCATTCATTCATAGCATAGAAATTGTAGCAATTTTCATATTTTTAGCATAGTATTGCATATCTTAGGAAACATATTTTAGAAAATCATTGATAGGTGTAAACTTCTATTTTACATACAAAATTCACTTGGCGTGTATTTCGTTCATCCTGTGATCATATTTTCAAAATTGCAGACATTTTTATATATTTGACACAGAACTACGTTTTTTAGGTAAATTTTTTCAGAAGTTCATGAAATGTGGAACACATGCACTACATTCAAATCTGACAAATTTTGTGTATTTGGTTCATCCTAAGTACATGTTTCTATATTTGTGACAATTTAATTTTTTTAGTATATGTCCTTTAAGAAAATATAATTTTTTAAATTTTATTGAGCTAACTACACTTATACCACACATTAAGCTGACTTTACTTTTATTTATTTAAATCGTTCTATAGGCGATTTTCAGAACTGCGTCCATTTTTACATTTTAGGCGTAGTATCACATACGTTAAAAAATAATTTTCAGAAAATCATTGTAAGTGGTAAAAACATATTACATACAAAGTTGGCTTGACTTTTGTGTATTTAGTTCATTCTGTGTTCGTAGTTTCATAATAGCGGTCTTTTTTACTTTTGGATAACATGACATATTTGAAGAAATATTTTCAAGAATTTCAACCCTATTGGTACACACATATTACTTACAAAGCTGACTTGACTGTTTTGTGTTTCAATTATTCTGTTTGTAGTCCAATAATGGTTGCTGTTTTTATACTTATTCATCGTGATAAATAATTTCGTCGGACTTGACACACACATACTGCACACATGGCTTGATATTTATTTCTTAATACTGATTTTTAAAATATTTTTAGCATACTACGACATATTTGGGTAAATATTTTGCCGATGTTTAATATTCTTGATTTATATGTACTACTCAGTTAGTTGACTTGTTTTTTATTTCGGATTCGTAGGCCTATTTATGTATATTTAAAACGGCAGCAGTTAAAAAATTTTTGGCTATTGTGTCATTATTTATGAAATATTTTTCTGATTGATTTAAAACTAAATACGCATATATAAATTTGTGAGCTGACATGACATTCGTTTATTTTATTTATCCTGTGATTACAGTTTCATACATGTGGTCGTTTTTTTTGTTCGGTTTAGTTGAGAAAATATATTTCCTACTTTTAATAATCTTGTTTGATATACAGCTTTGAAATTGGTCTCGTGATTTGATTGCGATTTTTCATTCACTTGAATATAATATTTTATAACTTTAGCAATTTTTTTATTTATAACTATTTCACATGTCTGTGGAATTATTGTTCTTTTTTTTTTCCTATATTTTAGTAGACACATACTACTTTGGTGTATTTCGATAATCATGTGTACATATTCTTAAAATATGTTTGAGCATAATGCGACATATTTGAAGAAATTTTTTTTCGAAATACATTAACTTTGCCACACATATTCTACTTATTTAGTTGATGACTTTTGCGTATTTCGTTCATAATTTGTTATATTTTTAAGCGTGTGTCGTTATGTGTGTTACGGATAGGAGAAAAAAATAAAATGTTTTCCCAGTTTTATCGAACTTGGGAAGCAGGGACCGGCACTGAAATTGAACTGGATAGGAAACTTAGGTATCCAGAAATATTTTCTGTCCTAGCGAAGCTGAACTCGAAAGGGGTAAAAGCGGCTCAAACACACTGAAGTTCAGAATTGTATTTCCGTCCAGATTTGGGTCCGGAATTAAAAATCAGTCTAATTGCATACATATCCGGACTGGAATTGAATGGGAGAAATTGAAAGGCATTTCGGCCGGACAAGAAACTCTTCGCGTAATTTAATTTCAGGTCAAGTCCGGACTGATAATTTGATAGTGGCTCCTTTATTTAAGAACTGGAATTGAACACGAACACTTTAAAGGATGTTTCCACGTCGGACAAGATACTCATACACAGTTAAATTTCATTTCCGTTCCGGACTGAAAGAGTTATATTCTCCCCTACATTTCTGAACTGGCATTGAATAGAAATAGTTGAAATACTTCCTCTCTGGACCACACATCTCATATTCAGTTAAATTTCATTTTTGTTCCGGACTGAAATAGTTATATTCTCCCGTATATTTTTGAATAAGAATTGAATAGAAAAGTTCGTAAATTATCAACGGCGGGCTAGGAACCCCAACTACTAGTTTAATTTTATAAATTAGAAATATAATACACACATTTAGAAATTTTTGCCGCTGGGATAGAAATTCAAAACAACGTAGTTGAATTATGTTTTTAGTCCGGACTTAACCCTTGTATGGTCATCCGGTTTCAAAACCTATAATTAAGTAAATTGCAACAAAATTCTCTCCGGATCGGAAACTCTAGCCTACAGATAAATTCATTTAAGTTTTATTCTGAACTTATATTTATGTAAGTCAAAGATCATATTTTATATAAGTCGCTCCCACAATTCCTAAATGTAATTTTTTTTTATTTGAAGGCATTTTAGCTTGAATCATTCAGGTGACTACTTTTAAGATCTAGCCATTTGCACTTGTAATTTTTTTGAAACTGAAAAATAAGTTTCAGAAAGGATTTTTATACAATCACTATAAGAAACTGTAATTATAAATTAAGTACCTTATCTACTAGGTGGTGTCATACCAATTCGTCTCCGACATGAAGCCAGATAGTACACTCCTCTACAAAAATAAATATTTTTGTGGGTATAACAGAATCAATCTTTAATATGAATCAACGTATGTAAGCATGTAAGTATACATGGATCTTTGCAAATATGTATGCATGTTGATCTTTGCATACTTTAGTGTCTATATAAGAATGCAATTATTCGTGGTCATTATATAAATATACGCCATTAAACGTATATGAAGTTAATTTAGGATGGACATTCTTCACCTGTGAACAAAAAGGTTTTGAACAATTCCCTTTCCCATAAGATTCACCTGGACCAGAAAGCCAGAAAAATGTGTGCAGAATAACATATACGATTTCCATTAGCTTCAAAAGTTGAATTCTGCGAAGCGTAATTTAAATTATTAATTATTTCACAATTTCTAGATAATTTTTTTACGACATTAACAGTTCATAATAAGCTTAAAGTGGCGTATCCCAACGTTAATCGATGTTTGTGAATATATGGTCTTAGAGAGTTGAGATTTGATACGCTGCTATCTTACGCAGTTCAGCTGAGATGTGCGCAATATGATAATATGATTAGACGGAAATATTTTTTTTTAGTAATGAACAACTATATATTGCTACTATCACCCTTATGAACATAACTAGATACCGTGCAATTCTAACTGTGCTAGTGTTGAACCAATACTCATGATTCCAATAGGTTGGACATACATTTTCACTGTCATAAATGGCTGCCACTTATCGTTTGAGTGTAGTTGGTTCAGTTTACAAACAAGTTGTTGCCCCTTCTTAGATTTTGATTAAGAGAAGTGCCTGTGGCTCGCTCAAGATACTCTAGTAACGTAACTTACATAAATTTGAGATTGAAACCATGAACGACTTCCATCTAAGAATTGTTTGGACTAAATGCATATAGTGTAGGCCTATAGACTGAGAACCTTTATTCTAAACTACAAAAACTATACTTTGTTGCTTATGTATCAATTCAATGGGTTACAACCGGACGTAAGATTGACCCGAAACTTTAAATTAAAAAAAATGAATTAATTTAGGCACAATATAAGTATATAAATGAATGTCAAATTTTGGATGTATGTACATTCATACTAAATATTTATTCTTTTGTACAGTCATTTTTTTTTTGGTAACGATATATACAAGTACGATTTTTTAATTTGTGACTGGCATTTGCCTGTTGGTCGCAGCATTTGAACAGATAATCGCAAATTGTGACGGAAAGGTGTAGGCGATATTTATGGGTGTAATAACATTTTTTGTGTATCTTTATTACTACGTTTTTTTTAAAGAAAATAACACTGGGAAAACGAGAAACTAATCAATCTAACTATCCAAAACCATTACTCTTTGTAATCGTACCAAATACTTACAAAATTGGCTACTGATATTTTGTAGGTAGGTTCTATATATAATTAATAAACTTGAAGAGCACAAGCTGGTTTTACGGTTGTTGCTCAAGAATTTAAATTATTTAATATGCTCTACACATCAGCTGTTAGTGTGAAGCGAGAAGACGAGCGCTTCAGCAGTGACTAACTGCAGTGTTGCCAGACGGACAGCGGAACAATCAAATGGGTGATACAGTTCGGCTTCTTCTTTATTTTGTTTTGAACCTGACATTACTTACATTGTTCGAAACATATGACTCGACGTGAAATAATGTGTTACAAAGTTTTCACAGCAAAACTCAAACGAAATCAAAACGTACCCCTACCGTTAAGTATGTGTATTTGTAGTTTAGCTCGAAATACAGAAAACTGTTTTTGTAAGAGGAAAAAATGTATATTACTACTGTCTTACTAAAACGTAGTACTTCTCAGCATAATACCAAAATTCAAAGTCATTTTACCCCGGTCTTTCCTTATCCATACTTTTTCTTACAAATAAACACTATTAGTAACGATGGGAAAACTTTGCGAATTCAAAGACCTGCATGTTGGAATCAAATATCCTATCCATACTCAAGTCCCGACCATTTGTCCACTAGCTGCTACTCTGTGGAACATCAGACAATGAGCGAATAGACAGGGCTTGAATATGCATAGGACATTGGATTCTAGCATGTAGGTAATTGAAATTCACGAAATTTTTCCATCCCTAATTATTAGTTAATTTGCTGCAGCGATTTTTTAAATTTCGCTTAGGCCCGTTCTATAGTGACACGCAAGCGCATACTGAACGCATCACGAATACGCAAACGCAAGACACTTCGAGTATGCTCTATAGTAGAACGCAAGCGGACACGGACACGCATCCGGAAACGCAAGACACTTCGAGTATGCTCTATAGTAGAACGCAAGCGGACACGGACACGCATCCGGAAACGCAAGACACTTCGAGTATGCTCTATAGTAGAACGCAAGCGGACACGGACACGCATCCGGAAACGCAAGACACTTCGAATATGCTCTATAGTAGAACGCAAGCGGACACGGACACGCATCCGGAAACGCAAGACACTTCGAGTATGCTCTATAGTAGAACGCAAGCGGACACGGACACGCATCCGGAAACGCAAGAGAGTTTGCAACTCCAAACTCATACGTATTCGTAATAGTGTATCAGTAGCAATCCGGCTTTTCGTCTTTCACCACCATTTGTGTTTACACTTATACACGTTTATTTTTTCAAGGTCAACAATTAAATTTGCTTTCGTGCACTGTAGTATTATTTGTGACTAAAACACTGCGACACACTTTTGGTTATGTACAATTTGAAAAATTAAACGCAAGAAAATAATTTTATTCATAAAATATTGACTATTAATTATTTGTTGTTAACGTTTCTATTTCTATAGAAAACACGGGCAGGCCTTGCTTTACAATTTATAACATATTAAACTACGTATAAATGTAAAATTAGTTTTCACTAATGTCGGAAATTTACATGAAAAAGACCGTCTTTTTCGTTTCATAGGTTGCAAGTCCGTACATTTACGAATGTGTTTTCGTGCATTGTAGGATAGGAAATGTATTTCACTCCGTGAACTCGTTTTGTTTGCGTGTTACGCATCCGATTTCTTACGTTTCCGTTTCACTGTAGAACGTGCCTTAATATAGTCACTTTACGATAGCCTGTAATAATTAAGACGTCCTGTCGTAATTTCCCCTTTATCTTAATTTTACGCGTTTGACTTGAAATCTAAGGACATTATTTTAACAAATTTTGTGTTGTACACATGAATCATACAGTGCATTGACTAGAATCAATATTGAGTTTATAAAATGGGACGTAAAATAATTTACGCTAGAAAACGGATTTAAAGAATAAAGCTATTGGTTCGAGTAAAATAGTATTCTGTAAAAAATATTGAATACAACAAGTAGCAGTATATTATAAATAAGGGATAGAAACTATCTCATCCACCTGAGCGTGCACGCTATGCAGGGAGGTGAGCTGCATATTTACTCTGTCGAGTTTGTTTCCACCGCTGACTGCGGTCCGCTGCACAATTAACATAGACAATTTCAAACTAACGAACTTGTAACCGTACATAACAGGACGTAAAACATATTTTTTTTGGGGGGGGGGGGGAGCAGTTTTTCCAAAGATGCCAGTTACCTAAATTCGGAGCCTGTACAGTGCTACAAATTGAGACGCAGTTATAAAATATTAGATAAATTTGCTGAACATGATGAAAAATATTAATTTTTTGATATCATGAATAACCTTGTATTTAAATATTTAAAAACTTTGCAAATTAATAAAACGAAGGTGTAAGTCAAATATGTTGTTGCAAAAATACATCACTTCCTTGCCGAAACATGGTTTATAATAATGTGTCTGTTAGTCCTTCACATTACTTTCAAATTAAAATTACTTTAATTATTGTATTGCTCTTCCTATGCTGTAGAGAAATCAGCACTGAACCACGCAGGAGCTTAAAAGCGCTTATGGAATTTACAGGTTATTTGAAGCCAATAAAGAAAAAAATATGAAGTACCACTCCTAATACATTCACAATTGTCAAGTTAATGTGTAATCATTATTCTAGCATGATGTAGTCCTAAAGGATGCAATATCTTTGCTAGGCATTGTAAGAGGTTTTTCACAACATCTATTACAGTCATTAAATAAGTTTGTACATATCTTTTTTTTTAATGCCGCATTGTAACACTGGCATAATTCGATGTGAACGGGCGAATTATAAAATTTTCTCGTTCACTCATTGTGGTATTCTGGGCAGTTTGTACGATCAGTGCTTCCAAGTAATAGAATGACAAATACTTTTTTGCGACCAAAGTACTGCTTGAAACTAATGTTCACTTTACCCTTTTCTTCCAAGAATTCGCAATCGCATTTCAATGCCGTTCGTTCGTAGCCATATCAAGCGAAGACATTTGGGCGGTTCTCACAGTTTTGGTCTTGACAGTTGGCGAGCATTGCCGTTACATGAATGTGAAGCCTTATGAGAATGCACAAGAAAGGAAAATAAAAAGAATAAAAAATCCGCTGTAAAACACAATATTAAAATGGGAAAATCCATGCCAGTTATCCAACCACGGTATTTTTAGTTGAAAAAAAAAACCGAGGGCACAAATTAATTCGTAGTAGCTGTTAACGATTTTTTAAGGTTGTATCGCCATCAGTGCTCCGAGTTTTGTCTTTACCTATTAGTTAGCAAATATCTGAAGCTTGAATATGAATCATTTCGATTTGACAGCAATATTTGAAACTATTCGTTTATTAAATTGTTAATGTAAACTTTAACTTTAAATTGTGTTTTTCAATTAAACAGAGATTGCGGTCTCGTGTTTATGATGGTCCAATATTCGCGACCGTGTTTCTTTGGTGTACTGACGTCCCTTATAAAGTTTTAAAGACGGCTCAGCAGGTAAACGAAACTGGTCACCAAATTCCTTTCGAAAGTTTATTTGAGAAATATTATCTACTGTTTGGATTTGCTGTTAGAAAATAATAAAATATATTGAAATAATTGTGATTATACAATAAAGTCTTCCATTAAGGCCTTGCTCTTGTGTTTCTACAGCTTTTGCAATTATTATTTTTTTAAAGCAAATACAAGAAAATGTATCGGAAACATGTTTGGCAGTTTTGTTAAAAACGGTTTTTGCCATAAAAGCAAATTTTTTTCAAAACATGAAATTATACGGTTTCGGCTATAAAGTCAATAAGCGAGAATTTTGTTACTTACATAATTGGCTGAAACCATGGTATTTACTGCCTTGAAAAAATCTGCCAACATAGAGAAGACGATTATAATCAAATTGGTCAAACAGATTTTTATATCTGTTCTCGTTTAGGAGTAAATAATTCATGTCGCAAAAAATTTGAAACTTAAGAGCATGACCTTAATTAAGAAAATTATATCTGTTGCGATTTTTTTAAAATAATGATAGAGCTCAATCAGGTTTCACATTACAATTTTAAGAAAAATTTTAGGACGTCAACGTGATATTTGACGTATAAGTTAGTAAATTAATTATTTTTAAGTTTTGACACACACAAAACTAAATGATATAGAAAAACACAACATAATCATTACTGATTTAGCAAAAAAGCAATACAAAAACTGGCATTTTTTGTGATATAATTTTGCTATAACGAAATATTTTTGCAAGGAAATGAAGCAAAATACGTAATCTGTAACGGTTGGCCGTTGCCAAAAAGTGATTCTGGAACTTCAAATTGACATATTTAACAAAAATGTTTAGTTACTAGTTTGTGCATATCGACAGCGCGAGAGTGAAAGCATACACACATACGTAAAGGATGTTATCTTGGGCATTTGAGATATTTTAATTGGTATATACAGTAAATTTAATTGAAAATTATCAAAAAACCATGTATAATAATTATCTTGGTCTTTGTGGGTATAAAACATAACTAGCCAAAAGTTTAATTTAGATGTTTTCAATAAAAAGAAAGTAAAATATTTCTATCGAAACGTAAGCAAGAACATCGAATGAGTAATGACAGGTAACAAAGATTATCTACCTAATGGATGGTAATGCTATAATTATCATTATTAGGACTTAAATATAGCTCACGTTGCAGGTATGGGTTCGTTTCTCGGAAGAGGAAAAGGTCATTTACAAATGTTATTTCTTAAAGTTCATTCGTACTATGCAATAATTATAGAACATAAGAAACAGTTCAAGTGTGTTTGAAATAGAGCCATAGTTCAGTGTACTTTTATAATGTAATTGTTAGTAAGCTGGAATATAATCTCTATATTAACGAGACATAGAGCTAGATAGCATACAAAACAAGTGATTGAAATATGTTTTCCTTTAAATATACCCAACTCTTATGTAAAAAATTTTGACGTGGGTTGTACGATAGCATGGCATTCATATTTTTTGATGGGCTCAGATTTTGGCATTAATAAAAAAGTATCGTACTACATAATTGTTAACCATTTATTTTGATATACAGTGATTACAACTGCTTCACAAAGCAAACAACCAACTTTATACATTTTTCGAGCTGCTAAACGGAGTCCAGATAGTTTCGTAAAAAATTAGTATTTACAACTTGTAAGACGTTTGTCATTATCTTCAAGATGCAAACATTGCAAACATATTTTCGAAAATCTCTTTTATATGGTTTAATACGTATTTATTCAGGCTGCTTTATTTTAAACTAACCGGACATAACCGAAACTAATAAACAGACTAATTATGTGCATTTGATACAGAATTTTCCACAAAAAAATATCAGTGGGCTGACACTCCATCATCGTCAATATTTGCACGCTGCACAACGATATCACTGCACGTAGGTTCACTTGTTTCTGTGTGCAGACAGTACCACGTAGGATTTCTCTGTTCCCCATATAAAATACGTAACAATTAATGTGTGACTTGGAAAGACCCAACAGTGACGTTATAAACATAGCAACGCGCTTGCGTTCAAAAACTTCATAATCAAGCCAGGCATTGAATATAGCTTTAAAGCCGACGATTCCGCAAAGTATCTTGATCAGTAGTTATAACGTTTTTGTTTCTGCTAATTGTAGGAATTGTTTATTCTGCTTACGATGATGTATAATACCACGTGAGTAGGTACTAATAGTTTTCGCGAAATGATTTGAACACCGCTTAGTTAAATGTTTACGTGCATATCAGCAGTTCTGCTTCGTGGTTATTGACAGTGTTCTTTGTGTAGAGACATTACTTATTTTACTGTTCCAATCAGAACAATATAACTGGGACACCACACGCCTGTGATTGGCTGGTAGAATACCCAAACACTGAGAGTTAAAAACATTCAACAACTGATCAAGAAGCAGTGGCGCATAAAGTCATTGAAACATATTGTAGATACAATTTTTTTTCACAACTAGCGTCCATTTTGTATGAAACAGAAACGATTTTTTTAATCATAAGAGACTTAAATACTTTACTTTGTGTCTCTCATGTGATGACCAGATTGTGTATACATACGTGGTAGCATTTAACAGTTAGTATACGAGTAATTGTTACGTTAGTAAAGTGTGAATCTTGGTTGCAATCCATGTTGCTATTTGTTTATACTTCATTTTTCTGAGACGAAGTCAGTCTGGAAAGAGAAGCCATATAACACAACCACACGTAAATTTACATCATACTTCGACAGTGAGGTCAATAGAGAAGGAACACAGCACAACTTGCATGACAGGGAATAAAGGAGACATTTGTTAAAATAATATACCAGCATTTGCTTGGAGTCACACAGGGAAATCATGTAAAAGTCCTGTGTCAGGCTGCGTGGACTGGGGATTGAACCCGTATCCTCCCGAATTCGAGTTCAATATGTTACCGATGTGCCACCTCACTCGGTGACAACCTTAAATTCGGCGCATAGGGAACACAAAATTACTAGTTGGCAATATTAAATTTGTCCGTATAGAACTAATTGAAAGCTGACGCAACAACATCGGTTTCAACTTTCATTCAAGAGGATCCGGGTTCGATTCTAAGTCTGGCCATCCTGTTTTAGTTTTCAATTTATTTTGCTTTATTTTTCTTAAATTTGCGTCTCGTTGACAGCGTGATTCATAGAGACGGTTACGCGTATTTTTATATTACATCAGAACTAAATAACACCCATGCCTCCCCCATGACTTGAATCCAGAACCTCTAGCACCGCAAGCCGGTGCGCCACAGAGGTATGCTCGGTTTTCAGTGGTTTCCCGAGATCACTCCAGGCAAATGTCGGGAAGATTCATTAAAAAGTGCTATGAGCGTTCCCTTCTTCTACATCTAATTAAAGTGTCCTGGTAATTCCATTATGCTGTTCAAGAGGTAATGAAAACATATAAGTAGCAAGAAAAATAATTACAGAGCATGTCTTGTTAAAGAAGAATAACATACGTTTCATACTTCACTGTAAATTAATGACAACTTACAGAGTAATATATGTAACTCTTAGGGCCTTGAAATTTTTGCGAAAAGAATTTTGCCCCACACTGTTTCAGTGCCTTACGTGCACATATGCAGTTCTGCTTCGTGCTCATAGGCAGTGTGTATTTATTAAGTGACGTCTGTCATTTGACTGTGCCAATCACAAAAAATGTTACTGCAACAGCACAGGTCTGTGATTTGCGGGAGCGAACCCCAAGGCACGTAAGAGTCCCTACATCCTATCAATGGCTATGAAGCAGAACTGCGGATGTGAACGTAAGGATCTGAAACAATTCGGGGCGAAACTCTTTTCGCAAAAAATTCATTGCCGTAGCAATTCTTCCTTTCACTTAGACAACAGAGTAGTCACGAAGCAGTTCGCAACATACCAAACAAATGCCCTCGCTTTGGTGGCACCATTTCGTGTTCAGCACGAACGGTCAATAAAAGAGCGTATATATCTCGTGGGCTCGCAAATTCACCGTGATTTGAGACGCTTACGTGTGCTGCGTATTTGCCTAGGTACACAGGTGTAGCATTCGTTTAAGAGCCGAATATACCCGAAGTGGACTTTAACTTATTCAACCGCTAAATTATTCTGAATATCACTGTATATGCAGTATGCGATATCTTTTCACACGTTTCTATCAATTTTCACCGTTACTTCTACAGTAATTCGGGTAAGTAATATAGCGCAGCAGAGTACAATGTAAAGGACTCGTGTAATGACATTACACATCAACATGATCTAGCCCGCGCTATGAACCGTACATCATGTATTGCCAACTGTAGTGTAGAAAAGTGATTTTTCAGACACATGTACGTGTAACACTTTTTGTTCCTCCAGATGTGAGGATTGTTTCCCAAAATATTGACATGCTTTTTGAAAACATTATGTATTCGTGTGCATCACGTTTGAAAACCAGGAGTGTTGACGAGTTCTGCAAGTTGGCTAGTAAACTGTTCCATATTTGGGCAACAAAAACCTTCAATAACCTTGAAATAGAATTTGATTAGACGGTAGAAATGGATAATCCTCGACACTGCAAGGTAAAAATAAGTATGAATTAAGTAATTAAAGAGAAGGAATAGTCAGCTGGTAGGATGATCAAGATCACATGCTATATTGGTGATTGTTCCCTATATGCTCCAATCTGCATGTCAAGACAATGGGGTAGAATCTAAATATAATAAATTTTTTTAGGTAGGGTTAGGCTGTGAAGTAATCTTTCACCATTTAGATGCAGGTGGATTAATATTTCGAAATATTAAGTTAGATTTATCAGGTATTTGGGCCTTACACTAAACGAATTCAAGCAATTTGTATGCGCTGTTGTTTTACTGGTAGGATTCAACTGTAAGTCGTCATACACTACACTACAGTTAAATGTTGCAAATTGATGTACAGGATTGGTCAGAGAGCGGAGTGCTTTAATTATGCATAGTGATGACTTATTAAAAGAAAGTAGAATATATGTTTTCAACTTGCTCGTAAATTGAAGGTAATGCTATCCTGAAAATCTATTTTAAATTTGCTTAAAAGCAAATAAAAAAAAAACAAGTGTATTTTTTGCTGTTTAGGCACTATTTAGAGTGTCGTTACTTTATATCAAGTAGTTATAAATTTTACATTAAATATAAAATACGTGTAAATTTTAATATAAACATAGATTTCCTAGAAATAGGATTTTATAATTGATGAAATTGGACATCCTACATTAAGAAATGAAAGTTCATGCATCAACAAATGACATTTCGTACTCTTACTACATTCACTTAAAATATCAACTAAAAACACATATACGACCTACATTTCCATAATCTATCGCCATAAAAATATAAATCATCCCGGCCGAACTTAAACAGTACACCTGGAAAAAATAACACAATGAACATATATTGTTTAGTAGCCTATGTCATCCAACTGTCGCAATATACCATTCGTGTATTAGCGATAAACGCGCGTGTTGTTGCTAAACTACTTACATAGGCATTTGACACTACAATAAAAATTTAACGCCCTTGGAGTTTAATATTTTTAGTTATTTATATTTGTTATCTATTTGTTTATTTTTAATGCCCATTTAAAGCATTTGTTTTGTCACACCTGCCTGTATGTCATCATATCTTTCTGACTTTTCAAAGATTAGTCTTTCAGCAATTTAATAATTAACGCCATAAAATTTGGGGGTTTAATTGAAGATCTAAACATTGTGTTTTCGCAATATTTGTCATGTAGTTTTTTTAGTGAATGTTTTTAGGTTTTTTAGTGCTTTTTTAAAATCAAGAATATAAGTTCACAACTAAAAACACGCATAGCTATCAATGTATTTTTAATAAGATTTTTTAAGATTTCGTAATGCTTTGAATTAATTTATTTTCAAGAAGCATGTTAATCGTGTGACATTTCAATGAAGTGAGCAGAATAACGTATGTAAATAGTGGCCGTATACATTTCAAACGCGAGTGAAAACCTTTCAGTGAATGCGCACTGAGAAAAAGATTTATTTCAATGTACTAAATACATTTGTTTGCATGATAATTGTTTCGCCTAACCGATATTTTGTTGGTGGGACGAAGCCATAGTTCCTCCAACCGAATGCATTTTCATTACTGAACCAAATTATTCATTCAAAACGAATTTGTTTTTGCCAAAAATATATTTTGGTTGTTTCAGTATGTAAACAAATATTTAGTACAAGCAAACATATCGTAACTATCGGCAGCAAAATTAAATGTTTGGTTCCTAATCGAAACAAAACATAGTTTTCAAGTACAAAGTGATTTTGTTGGCAATACTTCCTTGGTTTTGTTGACTTCCGCCATCATTATTCTCCTTCTTCTTGTTCATGCGCTCGTGCACGTGGTGTCTTGGAAATGGCTGATGATGAGACGAAGCAATTGTTGGAAGATTGGGGATTTGCAACGCTTGTCGAAGTATTTGCAGGTAAGTTAATTACTTATTACTCCGTTCGTAATTTGCTTTAGTTCTGTTTATATAAAGTTGTAATTTTTCAGGCCATACATGGACATTGTGCCTATTTGTTTGATCTGCATCAGTATTTCTTTGTAATATTGTAATGTATTTACCAAACTGATCAAGTATCGACTGAAAAACTCGTGAAATTTGGATTTACTGCAATATTAGCAGCCATGAAATCGCCACGTGTTATGACCTTCAGACTTTGTGGGTTTGAAATGGAATATTAGGCATAGTTCGTAATTGTAATATATATATTTTTTTTTGTGGAGTATTCTTGCAGATCCATTTCACTATGCGTCTAGTTTTTTTTTAAATAAAGAATATGGGATCGCTTGGGCTAAGCGTTAATGTCTAACCCACTTTCGAAACGCAGCTCATGTTAGATTGTGTACTTAACCTAACTTTTGCATTTTATGTAAGATAGTTTCATTGCAAGGGATACATTTACGCATGTGATGAACAGCATATGGAAGTAAGAGCAGTAGGCTATTGGGTAAATTTTATCATACTATTAAGTCATATTTGTATGCAATTTATACCATGGGAAAATAGCCCATTCTGGTATAGCTTTCAACCATTTGTGCATGTCAACCTACTGCAGCATTGGATCAAAAAGGCAGAGCTTGTTGGAGTAGTAGCGCAGTAGGGTGGGAAATGTATTTTAAAAGGGTCACAGTAGGTGTAGCAGCTATAGCACCAATAAAACACCAAAATGATCCTGATTTGATTCCTGGCTGGGTTTTCCCTGGACTTTTTTTTTGGATCGTAGTAAGTTGTTCCAGGTTATGTATTCCAATGTTGACCCATACCAATTACGTTTTATCTCACCCACATGATTTTAAAATTTGGTTCTGAACCACAGACATTATGCCTACGTGTCTGATGCAAAAAACTTATATGCTGTTGGGTTAACATGACCTTTGTGTCAAAATCGCTTGTTTATGACTTGATTTAGTAAACTTTGCATTGTCTCATTGTTATAGCTACTGGTACGCATAACTTAACAGCATAGGAAATAGAATTGAGGTTTAAATTTTTTTTTACACTGAAGCTTCTGTTGTAAATCATAGCTGATCTGACTAGACGTGTTTGGTAAGAATAGTCTACTTGACCAGGTAGTGTACTCTAAATTATAGGTAGTAAATTTAATTTATTTAGTCATTCCAACGATCCCTTTATCTATTTAACTCTGGAATATAGAAAAAGTCATATCATTTTGTAAATAAACCTACATAAAATCGTACATGCTATTTAAATCCTTAACCTTTACACACTGTTAAAAGTCCTTTGTCAGAATAAAATACATTAGTAATTAAGTTTTTTTGTATGATTGTGTACACTCATTTCTCCAGTGCATACTTAAATACAGTTGTATAATTAGTGACTTTGGATAAATAATGCAGAAAAATATAATTTTTGCAGAAATATTTTTGTTCTAAAGTACGTCTTATGTATTATTTGAAAATGCTATTTCTTATATGAAGATAAATTCTATTCTTATCGTTACTGCAATATGGTTACAACACTAAGTGAAACTAAATGACATGTTTATATAATATTGAAACTACTTTAACTTTATTTTTCTTGTATTATTAACTACTGACTAGTAATTATACCATAAAATGATTTTATAGGCCTACTGTAAAATACCTAACAATATGTTTTTCATTCGAGTATAGATCTGGAAAGTATATGGCATTATCAAGGCGTTCTTGGTAACTTAAAAATGTAAGGGAAATTTAACATATAACTGGACAGAAGTTTAGGTAATCTGCATTTTTGAAAGGAAAATAATTTATTTGTGTGGAAAACGAGAAAGAATTTTTTGTACAAAAGCTTTAGTACATGTCTTATTTTGTTACTTACATCCTGTGAAAACTAGTTGGTGTTAAAATATATAACTTAGGTAAAGGTGTCAAGTATCTTTCATAAAATTTTTGCGAAAATCTGAAAATATCAAGGGATTTAAAAGGATTCTTGGGACTACCCTGTTGTGATGCTTACAAACGTATAATTACCACTTACAAAAATTATAGGGTTCTACATCTGTAATCTATTATCTTGGATATTCATATTTATAATAAAACAATTAATCTTGCCTATTAATAACTATGCATCGTATTGGCTCTTACCCTCGAAGTAACAATATTGGTAGAAAAAAACAGTGGTTAGGTAGCTTTTGCGCCTCATAAAAGATGATCGGGCATTGTGTTTGTCACCGAATTAACAAACAACTTAATGCACAGCCTATATTTTGTGTACTCCAAATAGTTGATTTAAATGTTATTAACACCCATATTCTGCCATCGGTTTTTGATATTGCATTTCTTGATGTTCCTACTAAGCCTCCTTAAAATCAACAGTTTCTCTCAGGAATGCCCTTTAGTAATGAGTGAAGTGCAGAACGTGGTCATCTATTGTAAGTTTTTTTGCTAAAGTATTTTAATTTTCATGCAAAATTACCATGTTTTTTTATATATGGGGGTTATACGTTTACAAACACATGTAAATTTTGACATATATGAGTATTATTGTTTGTAAAATATGTCAGTTGTTGAATGCATTCAAACCGCTCTTTAAATAACAGTGCCAAAAAGCTGGTAAATAGTTGGAATAGTTTTCCCCGCACTGTCATTTCACGTTCGTTGGCGATAAACATACATGCTTGCATGTGTGTGAGCACTGGTGGCTGACTGTGGACTTGTGTTTGGCATATGGACGGCTGGTCTCTCATTTTGCGTTGTTTTCAGTTTGTCTTGGTTTGGAAGAATGTAACCTTGACATAAACAGAGCACTTCTGTAATTGCAACTAAGGGTGGAATTCATAGTCATTTGCTAATTGTTCAAATAAGTTTTACTTTGTGAAGTAATGTTTATCCTTCAAGCAGTACTTATTGCAGCAGCGAATTCATAAACGTGTACTTGATGAAGCATTCTTTAATTAAGCATTACTTTATTTCCCCTGAAACATACTTGAAGTACAAAAATAAGTTCACCTATGGTTTTACTGCCAACGTAACGGAAATACATATACCATATCCTGCACATTTTTTACCTACTTTAAAACTAAAATGTTCACTTAGCAAAATCATTACCTACATTGATACATATTATTGTATTATAGACAAAAGTTTTTGCGTTTCAGGATCGAAAAACAAAATAAATATTTAAAAACACAAATTTAAATATTTAGATGTATGCAATTTTAAACGATGGTATCAAATTTTCGGTGGTGACCATTACTTCTCTTTGTTCTGAGACTAGTAATAATTTAATCTCTGTGGCTCAGTGCAAGTTATTTTATGTTTTTCGTTTGTGCTGGCAAAGTAATTTTATTTTTCCATCTACGATGGCCACAGCGAATGTTAATAATCATAAAATTTGGCATTGTATAGATTTTGAAAGAGTACTGTTCAAGGAAATTATGTCAAAATACTGTGGCTACGTTCTTGATAGATCTAAAACGGCCCTCCAATTTCTTATACCGATCTAATGGATTTAAGGTATCACGTATTTAGCACTTCTGAATTCGCACATTTTTGTCTTCAATAACCTCATCTTTGTCCACGAATAGTGCAGACTCCTCTCACTCACCCAAATCCATTACGAAACGAAATAGGACCAAAGCGGTTATGTTTACAATCTCAATTGTGATTCTTTATCTATTATTCCTTCACTATTTAAGTTTCTCAATGCCCTAGTTTGTAATTATTTTAGATGTAGACTAACACAAAATAACATTAAGTCATTAAATACACACGTATTGGTCTAGCTTTAATGAACATTGCTCAAGTTCAACTGCTGACATGACATGAAATGATAATACTTATTTGCGTGAGTAAGTAGTACATATTTTACTATGAATTCTTGACGAATAAGTATTTCTCATTGGAAGACTGCATGGAGAAAGTGAGCTAAAATATAAGTAGGCCCTATTGCTTATTTGAAGGACTATGAATTAAAATCTGTGCTTAAGCAAAAATATAAGTAGTGCTTGTTTTAAGTATTGCTCAATTGCTGACTATGAATTCCAGCCTTAATGTCTTCAAGTACGTAATATATAACATCAGCATTTAAACGTAGACACAAACTACCTAAAATCACAGGTTATTGTAACTTATCAATATGTAACTGGAACATTGTAACATGTTACTGAAAATAACAGTTCAGCCCTCCCCTAATGTGAATGTTCATTACACTGCATACTACACTACAGATAGCCTAGTAATTATAAATAAATTTTCGCCTTTCAGTTTTGTGATTTATATAACTTATGATAAACATTGAGTGCTAATTCAGTAATAGTAACCTTTCGTTAAGTGGTTGTTCCTTAGTTTAGCAGTGATTTTGAAAATATTTTTTATTGCTTGTCACCCAAAGGACCGTATTTTTTGTGGTGAAAATAAGCCAAAATTAAGCAAAATATTTTTTTTGCTGTCAAATGATATTTTATTCTTAAAAAACTCTTCCAAGGTATTACGCATAGCGCGACTGTACATTGTCTCAAGATTTTTCAAAGCTTTTGGATAAAAAATATTTGAGTTATTGGCACCAGTCTGAAAAAATTTGAGGAACAAGCTCTGAAGTATTTTGAGAGGTTGTGTTGAGTGAAGTTTGGTGTGTGCATCCTACAGGGACCTTACTTCGTATTCTGCATAGATTTGTTTTCCATACAAAGAAGAAATTTGTCTCATAGTTCTTGCTTTGCGAAACAATGTCTAGAGGCAGTGAATAGGATACTTGAGGGTTTTACATTTTGGGTTAAATATTGTCATTTCATCTTACATTTGAGTAACGTGAGGCCTAAGAAAAGGGCAGCCCTCCTCCCTCTCAAACCACCTAACCTTCTGTATCGCCCAGCACATGGCCTTCCAGACCATAGAATAGCTAGTAAGTTGTCAGTTTCATTTTAATGGGAATAATTTGTCAGAATTCATGGTAGGCAGTAGGAGTGCATATATTATATGTTCAGTTCATGCCAGAGTTTTGATTTATGTTCTATTGATTCAATATTTTTCCCCGTAGAGAATGAAGTTAACATTGAAGCATTAGCAGTTCTTACAAAAGATGATCTGAAGGAATTGATACCAAAAGTTGGTATAAGAGCCAAGTTTATGGTTAAATTAGAAGATTATCGTCAGTACAATGAACAGCTCAAGTCTGGATAAGGCGTTAGTGTAATAGCTGTTGAGTCATTGGCAGAAGATTCAGTTCTACAATTAAACAACGGAACTGTGAAAATTGATGTTGTACCAGATATTTCCAGTTTTCAATCAATTGAAGAATACCAGCCAGTTGTTATTGAACAAGAAACCATTGTAGAACCGAGCACGCGGAAAAGATCAGTTGAAACTGAAGAGAATGTTGCTGCAAAGAAATTCTTTTCGCCAATAGAGAATTTAGATTTGGAGAAACTTTTGGACAGCAGCACTTCAGGGAAATTTGTGCTGGCTGCGTACCACAATGGAAATATTCTTACACGTAAAACAAGAGGGCTGTTGGCAGAAATTGTTATTCACCACATGTTTAAAGATCTTCGCTTGTAAGTATTTTTATTATGTACAAGTTTTTATTCATAAGGCTGCACTTGGTGGTTTTCACAGTGGTGCAAAAATTTGAGATTGCGTGCAGTGTACGGTGACCAAAGTACGTAGGCGTTTTACAAAATAATGCATTGTTCGCCCACAAAAAATTCCTTGATTTTGGCTTATTTTTATACCAAAATCTATGGTTCTTTGGGTGCAAGAATCTAAAAAACGGTGATGTTTACGAAAAAAATTTTAATGCAAACCATAGCACATTATTTTCAAAACAATGTAGGAATTCTTTGATATCAATATTAGTTAAGAAAATTACTTTCAAAATCATTGTAAAACTACCGAGCGTGGCCTTAAATTTTGTGTAAATATTTAAGAAAGCTTGCCACGTAAACAAATAGTGTAGCATAGACTAAGTAATTTTCTATTGCCAGTCTAAATATTTCTATAGTTTATATGAGTAGAATAATTTTAGCAAACCGTAAAAGGTTAGCTGATAATGTGTTGAACATATTTAATGCAACCATATTTTCTACTTTACCATGTACCACCTTTGTAAATACCTGCTTACCGTTGCATCAGGACTAGCAGGCAGGTGGCAGGGAATCTCCAGGCATTAGGCATTTATATAAACATCCTTTAGCATAACTAATTAAAAATAGCCTATACTTATAATTTAGTACCCCCCGCCCCCGTTAAATCAACATTGAGTATATTTTTAAATTGCCCTACCACCACTGTGTTTCCTCCGGACAGAAAACATAATGAATGTTAATAAAATACTGTCTCTATGACAGTGAATTATAAATTAAAACCTATTAAAAAAATTTCATTCCATATTCAAAATTTTTTTTGCATTATATTACTTCTTAGACCCTAATCATTATCTTGTACAGGCCTATAGCCGAAATTTCTTGTTAAATGACAGTGTCTCTTCATGAGATTCAAATAACTGGAAAATATTGATTAATTGAATGGTACATTTCACTGTATGGGATTTCTTTTGCATAATTTATTTATTTTTGTCAGTACTATTAAATTGTTCAATTGAACAAACATCACTGGTGTGTAGTGAAACAGAATCCGGAGAGACAATTTGTCCTGATACTGTTAGTAAAACTTGTCAAAATATTTCACATTTTTTAAGTAAATATGGGTTGCATCCTGTAGAGCTTAGAAAATGTTTAATAATTGTTCATTGAAAATCCAAATTTTAATTTGTGGTGAAATGAGGTATTCGCCACAAAAACCATTTTTGGTGGGCTATTTAAATAACACATGGTTTTGGAATAATTTTATTTTACTTGAAAACAAAATTGTATTCTAAGTTATTCCCTAAAAAAAGGAACTCCCTATATCATAGTTCCTAATCCTAACAAAATTCAAGGATCTTTACTTAGTTAAGGGCCCGCTATGGATAGGCTGCATCTGTGTGCGAGATAGAAAAGTGATAAATAAGAGCCCTAATAGTGCCGTAAATCGGCGTATGTAGTACAGTATCACCTCTCCGCGCAAGCCAATCAGGTAGAGTACAGAGCTATATTATTATTAACTTTTTTTACTATGGGACTTTTAAGCCGTGACCGTATTTTATTAATGAGACGCATAGTACAAAGTCTGCAGATCAAACTATAGCAACGTAGTTTGAATTGTGTTGTTTTCTTAGATGTACACAATAATCCGCATTAATATTTTCTTCAAAAGAATAGTCGTAACTTGCTGCGCCACATTAGAAGCGTAGGTAGGGAGACTCGTTTAAGTCCATCGCCGTACCTTTACTTGGCCACCTTCAACACACAGATGGTCGAGGGGAAATGAAGCTAATTTTCAGTTTAGCCTCTGTGTTATCAAATTGTAATGATTACTTTATCACACTAGCAGCACCACTCCATCTGTAGCATTATTTCATATAATAAACAAACTTTCAGAAGGTCATGCATGCAATTTTTTTGATTATGTGTATTAACACTAAGTTTTTCACCTCCGATCTCATCTCTGATCAAATAGTCCACTTACAACCTATTATCACTCTGACACTCTAGATTTTCTGTAAAAATTAAGATTTTGTCTTTTCTTTAGAATACTAAATGCCTGAAATCTTTTCGTAATTGTGATTTCACAATCAGTTTCAAGAAGCTTGCAAAATAACCCTCTTTCACTATTAGTGATGCTGTATATTGGTCACCACTTTTCATGGCGACAGGGTTTCACAATCTTCTGGTCATAAATAAAAATTCCCCCCCCCCCCTCCGCCAAGATTTATTTCTAAAATTGTTTACATTAACAAATTAGAATAAACTGACAAAATTGATTGTACTGTAACGTGCATTCACAAAAACAAATTAATTTCCTTGATGCCTAATACTGTAGGCATATGTAGTGTACATTAATAGGATATGATAGCTACATGCTGGTACAAGCGCTTTTATTAGAAAAGAAATGAAAACTTAAAAATATTTTGTTAAAATATTAGCGGCCTAAGTTAGTATCACTCTCGCATTGAAATTTTTTTTACCATGGCAGCTTAGCAAGAAATAATTTCAAGTTCTATATATGGACTAGCATATAACCATTGCATTTTTTAAATCTTTGTGAAGGTTTTAAGAGTACTCACTCTACTAATTCAAGTACTACTACTAGTAGTCAGGTTTTTTTATTTATATTTATTTTTAAATGACATTGAGAATTAAATGTTCATTATTTTTTAAATTTAAACTCTATGGCTGCAATGTAGGTTTGTAAAAACTTTAATAAAAATTATATACCAGTGCTGTTGAAACACTGATACATTTTTAAGCCTAGTTTACACCAATGATAACATTGCTAATAACACGTGTTTTCAACAAAGTTATTAACAGTGTTGTAAAAATTCTTGAAAATTTTTGACAACATGTTATCAACATTGTTGCCAACATTCTGTTATTAACTTGGTTAATATTTATAAAAAAACTAGCAGTCCCCTGCGGCTTTGCTTGCGAGTATTATTCGTAACTGATAATATTTACTTTAATTGAAAAACCTTTTTTGTATACAAGATTGGATCTTCAGTCATCAAGTGTTAGAGTGTTCAATCGGATAGTAACGAATTCTGCAGCAGGATAAATAGCTATAGCTTTACACGCGAAAGCAGTCTTAAAAGTTTGTCCCTGCCGCTTACAGCGACTTTGACTGGGCCTTATTTATAGCCCTGCCAATTTGACGTTGTGGGGTAGTTATTGACACCTAAGGTAAGAGGTTAATCGAATGAAAAACATCTGATTTACCCTGTGCACAACCATTGGTGACGGTGCGTTGAATTGTACATTTTCAAAATATGCACTAGAATTTTCTTGCCATTACAAAGTTTCAGTGGAAAAAGGTTTCGCGGAAACGTATTTGGTGCCCCAAACTTGAGATTAGTGAGATATATCGTCGGTTTACTGCCAAAAGTGACCAAGTCAAAATGAGATAAAATGATAAAAATGTTATGAAGATGTACAATACATGTTGTTCTCGAACAATTACCGAAGTTTAAAGTATATTCTTCGTTTCATACTGTTGTGTCACAGTACAGTAACTTACCACATTTTTGTTTGTATCTACAATTTAATAGTGTTTTTGAACAAATTATAATTTATGACTTTTAATCACTTTTGGTAGTATACCGATATGTCAGCTGATGTTGTATAGGAACCAAAGTAGAAAGCTAACTGCAGTTTTACCCCTTTTAAACGACTACATGCAAACTGCACTAATTCAATTTGCCTTGTAGCTTTTGTGTGTCAGAATTGAACGTTCGCACGCAGATTTTAACGGAATTCGAGCCCAGAACTTCCCGGAATGTAGACCTGAGCTACAAACAACTGCGTCACGTAACGTCGAAATAATTAATGAAAATAAAATTTAACTTAAAAAATAAAATGTTGCGTCCTGGGCTCATAGAGGTTGTACACGACCACGTTTCGATAGGTTACTGTAGAGTGAAACTCCCGTATAGGTTATTTCTCGTTGCTCGTTCCTGCTTTTTGGATCGTCTGCCTTGAATGTTGACATACTTAGTTTTATTATTAATAGTTACATTTTCTTATAAAGTAAAAAAAATTATATATATATTTTAAATACGTAAGCATCACTCTAACGCGAAAAACACCTCAATATCGCTACTGGTTAGACAGACATTGTGGGTTGATGGAAAACAAATTTTGTGCTTTTTTCGGTGTCGAATTTCGAAATATTTTAAATCCACATCTTAGACACTTGTATAAGTATCCAATTGAAGTGTAAATCACAACGCTAGCCCATTCAGTCGAATCCAAATCGATCGTTCACTGAAAAACACAGATCACCCCTGCAGAGTACTGAGAAATCGAATTTCAAAATTTCATAAAACAGTTTTGTGGTAATTTCTGTAATCATCATCCTGAAGCAAAAATTAATTTTGTATCTCGACGGGTTCGATAGATATATAGGATTTATATAAAACTTATTCAAGGTATTTTCATCACCTTAGAGAGTAAATTTCGAAAAACCCTTGAATCACGATTTAGAATACTTTATTGATGTCTCGTGGGCGTGAAAAACACATTAGCCCGCTGGGTTCGAGTTGTATCGACGATTAATTGAATACACTTTTCACCTTTTTTTTACCTCAGGTGGCGAATTTCTAATATTCCTGAAATTAATTTTCAGGTATTTGAGCAAGCATTAATCTTAAACAAAAATCACATCGGTATATAAAAATCAACGGGATCGATATACATAGATTGTGAATCGAAAACATATTTTACCCCTTTTTTAACAGGTATAGGGCCGAATTTGGAAAATATATTTTAATGGTACGTGGGATATTTACAAAAACATCAATCTAAAGCAAAGAGCACTTCAATATCTCTATTGGTGCAATAGATATGGAGGGATGATCGAAAACATATTTCATGTATTTTCAAACCCTTAATTAAAGAATTTTGAAACATCTTGGAATCCTGTCATAGACATTTCTATAAGTAACCAATTAAAGTAAAAATCACGACGATAACCAATTGTGTTTCCAAGATATAGACGTTTCATAAAAAACACATTTTGCCCCTTTTTACTGCTTGGGAATTGAATTTTCTAAACAACTGTTTGGGTATTTACGTAAGCAACATTTTGAAGCGATAACCAACTCTTTATTCCAAAGGATTCAATAGATATCGATAGTTAATCGGAAACATTAAGGTCTTTTCACCCCCGAATTTCGAAAAATTCTTGAAGGGGCCAATGTGCATTTTCATGATTGTCCTTTTAAAATTACGATGATAGGCCGTCGGGTTCGAGCTATATAGACGTTTCTTTGGAAACGCATTTCACCCCTTTTCACCCTCTTAGAAGTCGAATTTCGAAAAATCCCTTCTTAGTGCTTGCGTACGACCTGAGGGGAACCCACACAAAATATTTCACGATTCTAGGTTCAGTGGTTTGGGCTGCAGTTTGATATGTCAGTCAGTGTTCATTTTTATACATATAGATGTTAATAACATTTGTTGCCAATATTTTGTTGATAACATTTGCTAGCAACAAAAGTTATGAATTTTGGAAACATGTAAATAACTTTGTCACCAACAATGTTAACATAATTTTCCCAAACCATTCTAGGGCGGTTTGCTATTAACTTCCATTCACCATTCTTAAAACTTTATAGTAACATTGGTCTTTTCAGCAATGTTAATAACACATTTGCTATCAACATTGCAATAAAATAATATACCATAGCTTAGGATTTGTTGATAACATTTTGTAACTTAACATTTTGTAAGTAACATTGTTACTGTTATTTTTTTCGGTGAAAAATGGCCTTAAGAAGTAAAGAAAGCTTTCATTTTTCTGCAATGAAAATATAATTATGTTCACTAAAATTTAATGATTTCTGATGTATTGAAAACATTTAAACTAACACAAGTAGTTCAGCTTGCTGTTAAGTTAATATTGGTTATGTTTTTGCTTCGACTTAATTTTTTCTATGTGCTTATGTAACAGTGATTTAAATGAACTAGCAGACAAAATTGTGAGACTGTTCCCAAATGAACAGAAAGTGACATACTATGTCCCACAAGTGAGAAAGGTAGATAGTCCACACAACAAAAGTAGTATTGCCAAAGGCAAATTAATGGACAAGTATCGTAATACAAAACGGGAGGTAAAAAAAATTGGCTTGGCAGATCAGAAAAAGTGCCCTGGTACTGATGAAGTAGAATTGGCTGCTGACGTAACAGGTAATATTTTTACATTTATTATTTTTGGTAATATTTTTTAAAATTAAAAGTACTGCATGTATGTTCAGTGCTACAAATTGTTACATGTTAGCAACTACAATTTGTTAAATTTGTACCTGTGTCTTGATTTTGCATTTTCAACTGAAAATTTAGTAACGCACGTAACATTTTTGAGACGTGCTTTGTTAAAGTACTTTCATTTATCCTTTCCCCTCCCCTTCCCTTATAGACTGTGTGTAAATAAATGGATAGACAATTTATTCTTTTATCAAATAAGCTTAGTTGAATAACGTTGAATATGTTGCATGATGGTCGACGCTAGTCAGAATTTAATTCAAGTGAGGTTTTTTCCTAAGCTTGATGCTACTTTGACTCCCACTCTAGGAATCAATCTAATGGATGTGATTTGTAAGTTCTTTTTCTTAACTTTCATCGGCTTTTCTAGGAAATGATGTTTAATATTTATGCCTATTGACATTTGTGTTCACTTTAGGAATTATTATCGTTCAGACAATTATTTCAATAAAATAAATGTTAGTTCTGTTGGATTTGAAGCATTAACCTTCGTGTATTCATTTAATCCCCCATTATTATCATGTAAATATCAGTGACAGTAGGCTTTTAACCTGAAAAATACTCAGGTATTTGTAATTTTTCTTGTAAATGGGGATTAAAGATTTAAACAGAATACTTAAACAATCAGACTATTGTAAGCGTATGAAGAATTATCGCGTAAACTTTACATCAACACTTGCAATTAAAAATTCATTATTGAAATTAGATTTCACAGTAAACTTACCGGAGGGACACCAGAAAACATAAAATAATAAGTGGCTCATATTGATGTTCTGAATTACAGAAACAAGAAATGTTTTTGTAGAAAATATGAATAATCTTGAAATAACAGAAGAATTTAAATTTTTTATCAAACATAAAATGCACTAATCTGGCAAATACTAATAGTTACAACACACATAAATACAACACAATGTAACTATCTGGTATGACAAAGGTAAGAAACCAAACTAAGTAGAAAATACAGTAAAATATTTACACATATTAAAAAAATTTAGGTCATTACATAGACAGATCCTACACGAACACACAATATTCTTGACTAGTGAGAGGTACATTTTTCCCTCCAAATTACTGTGTAAGTTGGATTTCTAAATTGCTGGGTTTTAAATTCACTCTTAAGTCTGAAAGGATTGTGTCCATATGCAGAGAATGCCCGCTCACTGTCTGCATTTGAAGGGGGCATGGAAAGTACAGAAAGTGAACAGTTCAGAAATGTAAAACCGTCACTTCTAGACTGCCTTTCACAATACTTTATTGATAAAACTTTTGGCATTTTGGCTTCAGGAAACGCACTACGTAACTAAAAACATAACCGAGATCCGAGAAACAGAAATTCTGATAAAAGCATGAATGTAAACAATAACAAACCCAAAAAAAATTAACGCCAAATATAAACAGTTTTCTCTTCTTACGATAAAATGCACACTTTGGTCAGCGGTCATTCTAACTATGTGATACCATGTTTTAACTGCCATATGTTGGATCTTTGAGGAAACCACATTGCACTATCGATAATAGTAAGACATTCAATAGCGAGTGACTAAATATGCAGTTTCTACAATTTTGAGTGGCTCTAAAATTCCATTTTCTAGTAAGTGTGATATATTGAAACTACTATTCCAACCTAGTATGAATTGAATTCTTTTCTTAATTCTATAGGGTATGGCAACATAACTTCCCGTTTTGAAATGTGCGTCACTCAGGCTGTAGATGTGTAGATGTGGTAGCAGGGTGGGAATGGTCTCAATTGAGAGGCGTGAGTGTAAAGTTTAGTTCCTCACCGCAGTCAGTTGCCACCATGCGTTGGAACAGTGAGGAGCATGCATTTGTTGTCGAGGTATATTTTTTTAAACTGAAGTTCTGTGGTCGTAACTCAACGAACCTGCCGAACTCGCTTAAATGTGGAACCCTTGGGTCTCGTCTTGGCCCAGAAATAATTTGTTGCAAGGGTCACTACGTTCAAACAAAATTGGGACGCACTGACAATGTATTCAGACCCATATGTGAACATGTTGGAGGAATTTTTTTTTCAATGGCTTGATGAATTGGACTTAAGGGATATTTGATTTCAAGATCAGTCAACGGCCCATACTTCAAAGGCATCGATGGTTATTTTGAGCCAACTCTTCCTGGAGTGCCTTATGTCAATAAAGGGCGATTTGGAGTGGCCAGTCTGCTCCCCCAGTTTGGCCCCTTGTGAATTTTTGTTGGGTTATTTGAACCCTCACGTTTGTCAACCGTCCGAAGACCCTCCTCCAAGTCCTAAAGACCAACATTCTGGCAGAAATTGCCATCATACTTGCTTCTATGCTGGTAAATGTCATGAGAAATGCCAAAAATTTACTTGCCCGTTGCGTGAAGAATGAGGGGCGTCACATACCTCATTTAGTTTTGAGAACTGTGTGATACCAAACTTTATATGTACCTACATTATACAAATAAAAATTTAAAACTTGTGATTGATATTTTTTTTACATTTAAAAAAAAGTTATGTTGCAGCATCCTGTACATGTTGGGCACACATTTAGCAGTTTCTCAGAAAACAAAATTTGAAAACATACTGTAACACATTTTATAAGGTAGCTATTAACAAAAGAGTATGTCATGCAATAGAAAAATACACTAAAACTCTGTTCAGAAGTTTCTGAAGAGACCGAAATGTTGAAACTTATAAAGGGGAAAAACTTCTTAAACGGGTCAAAATACCATTGTATAAATAGAAGTTGTGAAAATTAATCAAACTTATAATGGGGGAAAACTTCTTATGTAGGAATTTATTAACAGTGTTTTACCATCACATTAACAATGCAAAAAAAGGTTGGGTGTTGTAATCTCAACTAGAGCATGGCTAGCAGCAAACTTTAAATATGTCTGTGCAGCATTGATTTGGCGATCTTACCAAAATTTTCAACACATTTTTGGTTTAGTAGTCAGTTCAATACTGTAAGTCCTGAGTTTTGTAATTCCTTACTGTTGCAGAAAATGTGAAGAACAGTGTAGCACGGTTGCAAAATAGTAAGGAGCCATGGACCGATGTAGTAAAACATTGGAAAAGTACTACCACACTGAGAAAGCCTAGCCATACAAATACTACTACAGTAGCACAATTTTTAGAGGAGTGGCCTGTGCTGAAACTGAAATTGGGCTACACATTGGTAATTATTGACAATGAAGTACAGTGTGTATTAATAAAACTGTGTTATTGTTATTTTTGAGGCTAAACCAGATTTATTTTTTTCAGATTGAACTTGATTTTGAAGATGCATAACCAAATGCATCATTTTCTTTACTTGCTAAATGGGATGACCTTTACAATGATTTGGCTGCACTGAAGGATGTTACCTGCTTGGAAAAGTCTGGTCAACAACTACAGGGCATTCTGAGCTGTCCAAATTTGAATTCTGGTATGTAAATTTTACCTATCTCTCCCTCATGATCTAATGATTAACATGCTATTGGTGTATCAGGGTGGCCACCCGCTGGGAATTTCTGGAAAAGCGGGAAATATGCGTGAATTTTTATCGCCGGGAAAAATCCTTGAATTCTGCATGAATTCAAGGTGATTACAGGGGAAATATGGACCAGGATGGATGTGGATTCATTTTGGTCTTGTGGTGAACTGTTATAGTAAAGTGTCGTTCGTACGGGAACAATTTTTTACGATCAGAAATTAATTAAAATATACCGAGTTAAAATTATAAAAGAATTGCGCAATGTTTATGACGTGTTTTGTAGTGCGTCTTTGATTCGAGATCTATTGCTACGTGAATCTGTCTATTTTCTACTCGAAAGCGAGTTTCGAAAGAATCAAATTGACGATAAATTGGCTGTTGTTTAGGTTAAGTGAAGCAGCGTGTTTATTTATTGTGGTTTTGGGTACTTTCTGTTAATTATTCTTCATTAAATGCAGTGATCAAATTAATATTGTATCTTTTATCACGGCAAAATGAAATAAGAACAAAGACATTTCTGTTTGTTATGACGATGTGACATATAATTTGCCAGAATCGTCTCGGGGGAAGCGACACACAGGCATTAGGGTTTCTTCGAGCATCATATAAAATACGAAAAACTAATGGCATAAAGTGGCATATATATTATCAGCGGCAAGAAATAGTGAAAACAACTAGGGTAAAGTTGTTGCATATTACCTTCAATAGGAAATGATATATAACTCCAAAACACGAATGAACTCATTCAAGGTTATTATTGCAATGCTCCATATCCCAGTTTTGGGATCAAACGGAGTGCACACAAATAAAATAAAAGTTTTAAGTTATTCTCTATCCTATTTTTTCTACTTTGAAAATATTAATACTGACACTATTTCCTAAAATATGACGTAAAAAATTATCTCACAGTTATCGTGGTGAACGTTGAAAGAACAACGTAGCTTTGCATTTTTTCCCTACAAAATATCTTGATTTCACAACTAAAATAAACAATATTGTGTTATTTGTTTCATAGGCCTACATGTGTATCCTCCATTACGTTATTTGTGTGTTGTATTGGCCTACGAAAACCATCGAATGTTGTAATGATTTCCAACTGTTAAATTTAACCTCTTTGGTTTGTAGTAAAATGTAAGATTTCTTAGTATTGTGGTCTTATATGTAACTTAAATGTGTGTGTAGGTATGGGATTACGTAGTGGTATTTTGGGGAGCGTCTACAGTAAGTCATTAGATCCCATGATAGTATTTAAATGTGTGTAGACCTACTGTTTAGTTATTTAGACGATTCCTTGAAAAATAAAATTTTGGACCTTGAAAACCTGGAAAAATACATGAATTTTAACATTCAGATTTGGTAGCCTCCCTGTCAGGGTGACCACCCACCTGGAATACCTGGAATTATCAGGGAAATTGTGGCCACCTGGAAATATCAGGGAATTTTTGTTCATCTGAGACATTTCAGGGAATTTTCTTGCCTCGTTCAAAATACATAAAAATGAATATAATGTAGTTTTGAGAGCACAATATCATTCTTATTCAAAACAATTCCTGTCATCTATGTTTGATTATACTCCATTGTCAAGTTCGTAGTAATTTCCACTGAATGTTTGGTCAATTTCACTGGCAGTAGTATCAGAACGGACTTGAAATATTTACCTTTATTGGAAAATGTGCTGAATAAAATGCCAAAATGTTGTTTTCTTAATTGCAAAAATCAGGGAAATTTTTTCTTCCTGTCAGGGAAATCGGGGAATTTTCTTTGTTGCAATGAGTGGCCACCCTGGAATTTCATTAAAGTTAAATAAATAGAATAAATTTCAATATGGTAGCAGGGATTAAAAACCTACTTTGTAATTTTACGTTTCTGATAAAGCTGTCATGTATGATTACACAAAGTTGATGTCTCAGAAAATGAGTTGATATAATTGTTTTCACTTTGTGTGAAAAAAAGAGGAATGAAAGGTGTAATCCAGCATACATTAACGGCAACAAAATAATTAGTGAAAACAAGGATAACATTGTTGCACCTAAAATAAAGACTGAAGTGGTGAATCACGAATAAGCACATCCAGGGTATTATAATTTCATAACTTACAGATGTTAGCAATTAGCAAGTAACTGTTTAGTGGTGCATTTTGCACTATGTATTATTGCACAGGAATTTTTTTTACTTTATCAGGGTGTCCACCGACAGGGAATACCTGGAAAACAGGGAAAAGTCAGGGAATTTTATCTTACAGGGAAATATCAGGGAATTTTCATTTGAGTCAGGGAAAAATGATACAAAACAGCCCAGAATAAACATTTTTATAGTACTGAATAATTATATTATAATTTAGTTATCGCAGTAAATCAATTTTTAAACGCTTCTGATTACATTCACTGTTGGGAAACCTGATTTAGTTTTTTTTATATAAAATTGTTTTTCTTATTTTATTCAACATATTGAGTCGCTTAGTATGCAGTCTGTGATTCAAATGCATGTAGCCAATTCTTTTAATGTTGTTCCATTAAATCTATTTATTTCAAATATACCAATTCGGCCAAGAAGTTAGGACAGCTTGTAACATTTTGTGTCTTGAGCACCGATGAGGGTGAAGGAAGTTGGGAATAGCCAGGATTAAGATTGGGATTACCCAGGATTAAGATAAGAAATACCCTTGAGAAGTCTCACCGAAGTCCCAGCACTATTTTCACAAGCAAAATACGGAAGTGACCCGTTACTGTGAAGCGATCACACTAGCCATTTGGCCGATGCAGGCCTTAAAAAGTACCAGTTTTGCCGATAATAGGTCAGGGAAAATTAACAGATATTACCTGGAAAACAGGGAAAAGTCAGGGAATTCCAAAACTGAATATCAGTGGACACCTGTTTATATTTCTGCATAGTATTTCAGACTGTGTTGAGGTTAATTTGCAGTAAATAAATGTGCAACATGTTGATTTGGTCTACTGTACTAGGTATTTTTTGCCATTATTTTCACCAAATATTTTAGACAATATTATTACACAGTAATGGTTATTAATAATCATATTCATGAAAAGTTGCATCACTTCAGGTATACAGTAAGTAATAGTGAAACTGTGTTGTAAAAATACTGTGGTTTATTTTGAGACTTTTTAGAATTTGAGTTTTGTATATACCCATCTCAGTAGTTGTAAGTAAAGTTACAGTTTAAGAAAAAATCTAAATAATTTATATCAGAAAACAAATAAGTGCCATTGGCTTGGTTAACTTGATAAACAGGTTATGGAATATAACATATATGTTGGCCTAAGTTTTCATAAATATAACAGTTTACATAAAATCGTAAGTCATTTCCTTTATTTGGCTATATACTGGAATGATTTTGCAATTTACTTTTAATCACTGCAGATAAGCTCAATTGACCTTACAATTCTTACATATATGTATTAAAATATTTTGTCTTCAAAATGTTGCAAGTCTTCTTGACTACCTGCCAGAACCATTGTACACCTAGATTAAGCAAAGAAGCTATATTTTGTAGCAAATTAAATTATACAAATATCCCAGTTTAGGTTAAGTAAATCTTAAAATTGTTTCAATCTAAAATTTAATTTCAAATAAAGTATTTTATTAGCCTTATTAACTCAATGATTACATGACCACTTAGGCTAAAGCTTTCAGAATAAGATATTTCCTTTGTCTAATGTTGAAACACAAAAAAAATCTGTGTTTATAAATATTTGTTTAAAAAAATAGTGCATAAAACTTCTTCATTACATAATGAAGTGAGCGGTACAAATATAACAGAGTATTTAACAGTATGAAGCATTCTTATTTCCCCTCCATTGATTACAATATTGGAAATATACAAACTTTTATTTATAATCATTCAATGGTGATCGCCTCGCTTATAGGCTATATTCATAAGTTGCGTCACTCCTAGGCCCTGACCTAGTGGTAAATCCAGCCCCGCAAAAGACCAATTAAAATAATTCTGTATTACTTGTTTAGTTTGTGTGTTTTCAACCAAATGTCTTGTGTTTTTTAAATTAAATTTTGTGAACATGTAAAATCTAAAAATTAAAATAATTTTCTTACCATTACAGATAGTAAGCATGCCTTGCAGGCAATCTTGTTATCATATCTGGTGCCACCAGTTTCTCGAGTGAAAAGAGGCAATAACTATTATTGGAAACCCTCTATTTTAGAGTGTCATGTGAAAGTGAATATTTTAAATTTTTATCACATACAGCAATGCAATTTGTTGTTGAACTACAGTGAAACCTCGTTCAAATGCTTTTTAAAGGGACAGTCTATAAAATATGGGGAAAAACTTTTTGCAAGGGCAACTAAAATACCATAGCTACCACTTTTTTTTTCAAGGGATGTACAAAAATTTCAAAGAAGGCAACTTGTAAAACCAGCAAATGGAGCCACAAAAAGTAATACAGTGGAATCCTGTTACTACGAGAGTTCGTAACAGCACAAAAAATTGTCGTAATAACGAGTTGTCATAAGAACAGAAAGTTTATATGAAGAAACAATTTTCTAGGTTATTGACGTATGTGGGATAGGAATAACAACAGTATAGTTTACCTTGGCTAGTGTCTCTGCTATTATAAAACAAGACTGCCAAAAACGATAGGCATATGTTTACAGTACTAGGCGTAACATCCAATACGTAATTTTATTTATTCCACAATCGCCCTTAGCTTTTTATTACCATTTTCACTCGCTACAGCACTGCGAAACGTAAGGTAAACAAAACAAAAATGGACGTCTAGCGAGGCGGCAACTAAAACGAAACAGCACTGCCAACTCGTGATTGGCTGAAACGAACAATGCTGCACCATTAGCATCTTGTGATTGGACTAACAAAAGACTCGCGGCTGTTCCATATTACCCATGTTGTGAAGTATTCAAAGCGACAATAACTGTTTTTAGTAAGAGTACAGTTTATTTATTCATTCCAACATAAATTTTGCTAAAATGAAAACCTATTGCTATGTTATGAAATCATAACACATAACGTATAAAAACACTAAACAAGAAGTTTATGAATTTACTCGGGTTACGCTGGGTGGTGTAAAACTTCAACTCCAGGCGTTCAAAAAGTTATCCAAATGAAGTTTGCTTATGATGCGTTGCCATGATCGGACAAATCTAACGTGTTCTACAAACAACTCTAGCAGGTTAAGTTACGTAAACGCAACATTTTAACTTCTTTCAGCATAACATGTACAATAAAAAAATGATAGTGAGTTTGAAACTGATTCTGCAATGCTGTTCGTTATTACAACGAAACCAAGATGCATGCAAGGGATGTTGTGTAGGTACTCAGTCCACGGGCCACTTTCACTTTTGTGCTGTACCTAGATGGCGTCCATAACAATCAAGGTCGAGCAAGTCATGGCAGCGTTGCCAGATGCAACTGCATTTCCACAGTTGCCGTATCTCACATTGTTCACTCTGCCACGCTAAGCCGATGAACGATGATTATCATGCGCGCTTTTATTTATTATGTTTACTTATAATTCAAAAAAAAATAATTTGGCTATGTATGTTGATGATTATTGCTTGTGAATCTCTCGTATGTACGAAAGTGCTCAAGACGATACCACTCGTAAATACCGAACATTCATACAATAAACTGCATACACAAACTGACGGTGCATTACAAAACACTCGTAATATCCCGTACTCATAGTAGTGGGCTTTCACTGTAGTAAAGTGTCAGAATGTATAAAATTGCATAGCTACCAACTTGTACAATTTTGTACCCTGTTGTATGGTTGTATGATTTATGTGAATTATTGTATAATTTTCAAGTTTCCAATTTTTTTTTTTACGTTTGGTTAATTCACGTTAAAAAATCTGGTACTGAAATCCCGTAATTTCGGTGCCGAACATGTGGTATGTAGATCTGACTTAGTGTCATATAATGAAGAAAACTGAGAAAACTGTAATACTGTAGTTTCGGAGACTAGTGTGCTTAATTTATAGCGATTGTACTATATTATTCACTACAATGTACCGTATTATACACGCATCGTACGAACGTAACTCGAACTTTGCTGAACACACACCGATCCATTGTAGTTTTCTTCCTGGGTAAATGGCCGCCGTGACTCTTGCATACAAAAGTCACGAGACTGTTATAATTTGAAGTGGCTTTCCAGTTTACTGTTTCTGTGTAGTTATTGCTCGAGAACACGCATCAAGTCTTGTGAACTAAAAAGAAACTGTAGGCTAGTTTCTTATTTTTCCAGTAAATATGGAAGTGAATGTCATAGCTGCGTAGTGTTAGTAAACTTGGTTTTTGCCAAACTTAAATGTATAATTTTTTTTATTGTGACAGCGTATTTTAGTGCTGGTACTTGTATCGACATCACATATTATTTAATAGTCATAAAACGTAGGAATATGGCAGCTTTCATATCTGAAAAATACAACTTTGCAGTTTTTACAATGACTTTTTATACAGTCGCCAAACCATGCGGGTGTTAAAAACTGGCAAAAGTTTTAACGTATGTGGTATTAAAATTGTATAAAATATTAAATACTCTCACGTCTGCAGGTTCAATTATGTACAATTTATTTCTCAAATCCACAATATTTGCAGTGTCGGAGAGTTGTGGTTAGATGTGCCAAGTGTGATTAAATTGACTAATTTGCACTCTAATAATTTTTCGTGCATTTATGGAACTGTGAAAGAGAAATTAAAAGCTGTGTTACCAGAAATCGTAAAGTAGGGGCCTATCTATTAGTGTATTAAAATCTGTAAAGTTTGTAAGCTTGCAGAAACCAAACCTACCTCTACTAGATTCGTTCAGATTTGTATGAATATTAAATTTATGAGCAGTATAACAAAGTAAGCCTACTATAAAATACGTTCAGTAATTCCCGTGTTAAGTTTTTCTTTATAATAGCCTCAGGGAGGCTATGTAATTTTAGCCATGAATAGAAGATATGAATAGTCATAATTTTAGCAAATTTTATTTATTATTCAGCATGTTATAAATTTATTTTTCATGCAACATATTGACATGTTAACAGCGTGGTATTTTATTTTAAAAAATAGTCAAATGTTTTAGTTAGATGGCATTTACATATACACAACACTTGAAATGCTGCGACTTTATTTCGCACAATTTTACTCATTTTGAAAATCGTACTATTTCTGAATCCTTAAGGTTGGCAGCTATTATATCGAGAGGTGTTCTACTGTAGGTTAATTTGATGAGTGGTAAGCAGACCTGCCAACCTTTCCGATTTTCTGGAAGTCTTCTGGATGTATCTGTTTCTTACCACTTTACTGAAATATTTGTATTCTTTCAAATTTTTGTCACATTTTGCTCGTTCACGATGTTGGAAACGCAAATATCGGAGCTTTTGCTCATTCATCGAGTATCGAATTCATTCTCAATTGTATTTGCTAACAAATGGATGAAACGAACGCATTGAGTATCGTGTTTATAGGATGTTAATCGTACTTTCAACTTAAGTATCATGTAGTAAAGTATGGAGTAAGCAGTTGATACAGTTATTTCGGGAAACTAGCGTAGTATATCTTGTCACTACCACATTTCTTACGTTGTACGATAATAACTCGAGCTATTTAGACAAGATCATTATCTAGCTTGAACAATACAACACTACTATTGACATTTAGGCAGTGTATTATTAAGCTGGAGTGATTTAGTTCTACGGCCGGGATACATACGCAGCATGTGAAATGCCCCGACTTGTTTACGCACAAGTTTTATCACTTTAACAATTGTACTATTTCTGAATCTTTGAGGTTGGCATCTATGGTCATGTATATGTCGACACTTATCTCTCACTAAACTGTCCACAACAGATGTTCTTTTTTATTTATTTATGACAGTTACACAAACATGCCAATAAAATTATTAGTAGGCCTAACCCTAGTTTATTATTTTTACTATAAGAGCAAATTAGCTTTCCCAAACACAAAATTGTATCGCTATCTAATTACTAGGAGCAGCAGAATCGTCGCTTCACCTGGTTTTTGCTCCCTGACTCCCACTTGGTGTTATCAGTATTTGAAAGAAATTATTTTTTTGGGAAACTGATACACCAACATTTAGCTTCTTTCCTATGAATTTGTTATTCCCACGTTCGTAGTCCTTGTGTTTGGCCCTGAAACTCACGTAGTGTTTTATTACAATTTAGGAAAATCCTTCTTTCAATGATGAACACTTGGTTCTGCCGCACTGTTGTTTCCAATTGCATATTTTTTAACTGCGATTTTGAGTGTTGCATAGTCTTCCAGGATTTATTGATTTGGCACACCACCCTCTCACAATTCATTTTAAGTGAATTAAAATGATCAAAGTTGTTGGGAACTTGGCATCGAGATGGCGGCCAAGGTGAAGTAGTGATGATCATGGCAGCCCTAGTATTTCGTAAATACTGTTGAATTTTCGAAACCACGCACATCTAGCTTCGTATTCTATGATGCGCAGCGGGAAGAAGAATATAGTTTATGTTTGTGTGTTTAGTTTTAAGGTTAACACAATCCTGCTGCTGACACAATCACTCTTATTTAAAATGTTTACGTGTTTAAAATTTAAGTTAGGTATGTCTGGCTTCAATGTACTAAATGCCAATTTCAATAATTTTTGCATGAAAATTATGTTCCCAGAATATTCCAAAATGTTTTATCTCGATTGTAAGGCGATTCCATATTTTTTAAACACAAATTAAGTATAGTCTTACATTCAGGAGAGTACAGTATATGGAGGTTTTATGTAGTGCACGTAAGTGTTGCAGTGTAAAAAATTTTATGCATAACATAGGGGGAATGTCACATACAGGTTTTGCTGTACGAAGTTTGTATGTAAATTTACCTGTAGGTAGCAAATTCATTTTTTTTTATTTAGATTTCTGGCGACATAGAACCAATGATCCAGCGGAAAAGGGACAAAATGCAGGAGTTAAAACTGACGGTGCAGCCATTTGTAATTGTTCAAGGACCTGCAATTGAAGACATTCAAGCAGTGTATGTGTCTGTTGACAAACTTTTGTTCAAGGTGGACAGTGTTCTGAAAGGAATTGACATTTGTTTTAAGTGTTTTCATGTCTTGCTAGCAGAATATCCACCTGAGTGTGAGCACTTGCGGTTGATTGTACAGCATGCTGTTTACAAGATATCCACGAAGTGGGATAAGGTCATCCCGCTAGTAAGGACTACGCTAGGTAATTTAAAATCTGTTGGCAATTGGCAGAGATGTTTATATTTGTGTCAGCATAGTGACACCATTTTTTTATATTGCCTTTTATACTCAATGTATATTTGTACATTCTGCAGTAAGACTTTTCAGACAGTTAAATCACTAATTTTGCACATAAATGTATGGCATGGGCAGTTTCAATTTTCTGCGTTTTCGTGCGGCCAACAAGGTTGTGCCAGATCATACCAGAACATACACATATTCAGGAAGCATTTGGAAAGAAATCACAGTAAATTGTAAACTACTGGCCCTAAGTTGCCACACACTGCCAGTGAAACCCCAGCTGCAGATTTTGTGTTTGATGCACAAACAAATGTTACTCCAAATAGAGAACTTCACGATATTCCTGGAGTTACTGTTGCAAACAACATTGAGGAGAATGCCGCTCAGTTTGTAGCAAAGTTGTACAACAATCCAGCCATGACTCGTAATATTGTACAGCAAGTGATCGACGACATAGACAGTTTGTTTGGAAGTGGAATTACATATCTACAATCAAGATTGAATGAAATATTGTCGGGTCAGAATTATGAAACTGTTCTTGAGATTACATCTGTAGTTAATTCTCTGCAAAATCCGTTCAAACATTTGCGCACGGAACATAATAGGATTAAATATTTTGAAGAATCTGGGTGCCTCGTAAAGCCACGTTCATTTCTTATAGGTGAATATTTTGCAAACCAGAGTACTGCAGCGCCTGTACTACAGTCTAAAAACTGTGAGGGTCAGTTTGTGCCTATAAAAGAAGTCCTGAAAGTGTTTTTGAAGTGCCAGGAGTTGTTGAAGTATGTTTGGAAAACATAAAAAAATTTTCAGTACAGACTGAGGCAATCTCTAACTTTCTTCAGTCAAAATTGTGGTGTGACAAGTTAAAGGAATCTCCAGAGCAGGATGTTATGCCCATATTTTTATACTTTGACGATTTTGAGATTTGTAACCCACTAGGTTCACGTGCTGACTTACATAAACTGGGAGCTGTCTACTACACCATTCCGGCCCTGCCAACAGAACATCTGTCTGTACTCGAAAATACTTTTATCGCCATGCTGTTCCAGTCTTCTGACAGAGTGACATTTGGAAATGAATCTGTTTTTTCAATACTTATAAATGAACTTGTAGATTTGGAAAAAAGTGGCATTTCTGTGAAAACTGGTAATGGTGTTAAAACCATCAAATTTTGTGTTGCATTGATCATTGGAGACAATTTAGGTTTGCATTCAATTCTGGGTTTTGTTGAATGTTTTTCTGCAACTTATTTTTGCAGATTTTGCAAAGTAAGCAAGCAAACAGCTCAGACCCAAGTCCATGAAGATAAAGCACTTCTAAGGAACAGGGACAACTATCACTCAGATGTTATTCTTGACGACTGTTCACAGACAGGAATCAAAGCCAACTGTATATGGAATAAGTTGTCTAGTTTTCATGTGACTGAGAATGTATGTGTTGATATAATGCATGACTTGTTAGAAGGAGTGTGCAGGTATTATATGGCACACATTATCCGTTGCCTTATGGAAATGGGATATTTTGACATCAATACTTTAAACAGCAGGATCAACTTGTTTGACTATGGTACTGTAGAAAACAGCAACAAACCACCTGCTATTAAGTCTGATCATTTGAAGAATAAGCATCTTATAATGTCAGCATCTGAAATGTTCACTCTTGTTTGGTATTTTGTATTGTATTTTGGAGATTTGGTTCCAGGAAGTGATGCAGTGTGGGATTTTTACTTGTGTTTAAGGGAGATTCTAGGTATTGTGACTAGCCGTGAAATAAACAAACAAACACTGGTTCTTTTGCAAACCTTGATCACTGAGCACCATGCGTTATATCAGCACCTTCTTAAAGAAACTTTGAAACCAAAACATCACTTTATGCTTCATTACCCACTAATAATGGAGTCTGTGGGCCCACTTGTGAATGTGTGGTGCATGAGATTTGAAGCACGGCATCGTTTGATTAAAATAGCTGCTCGCAGCATATGTTCTCGTCGTAATATTGCATATTCTCTTGCCTTCAAGAATCAGTTGCAGCTTTGTTTTAGATTCTTTACACAGAAGAAATTGGACAACTCTCCTGTTATCGGTCCAGGAAAAGTAATTTCCACCTGCACATTGAATAGCTACCCCATAATTCAAGATATGCTCACACTACATTTTCAAACTAGCTGTTATCAAGCGTCATGGGTTTTGGTAAAAGGAACTAAATTTTCTAAAAATTGTGTGCTCTATCTTGATGTTAGTGATGAGGTACCACAGTTTGGGATAATTGAAGACATTTTAGTTCATCATAAGTTGATTTTTTTTTTGTAGTTTCAGTACTGAATACTGTAGGCTGGTATTCACATGTTCACTCATATGAAGTTGAATATTCTAACTTCAAGAAATGTGTGCCTTATGCAAGCTTGTTTCTGTATGGCGCTACAAATCTGCATGTAATGGCAAATGGTACGGTTTGTGTTTGTTTTAAAAATAGTTAAGAAAAAATTGTTGCCTAGTTTCTTTGCACTTGTTGTGAACTTGATTTATTAAGGAGTCTTATACAGTAGAATTCCGTTATAGCAAGTTCGGAAATAGTGGGAACTCGTTTTCTTTTTGGAGACCTATTGAAAAATCTCAAATATTCCATAAATTGGAATTGAGTAGGAATGTGTAGGGTTAAATAATTTGAAATGGGCTTTCAGTAAGTTTTTTAGCCACCTGAAGTGCTCGTAGCGATACCTTGTCCTTCCTGTAGCTCCATTCCGCTACCCTCTGGCGTCATCAGCTGCTGATACAGTCATCCGCATTGCCACACTTTCTTTTCAAAAGCCAAGCAAGCACGTCATTCTAAAAATGGAATCCTGCCTTTCCTTGCACTCCTTTATAAACATAGGTACATTGTTTGCAGTAATTTTTTTTGCAGAGTTTGGATTTTTTTAAAATACGATTTTGAATAATTGCCATTATTATGTTTGTATATAATTGTAGACCTGCATACGTAATTTTATTTGGATTATTATTAGTGGTGAGACTATTTGCACGGAATGTAGTTTTTTGGAAGTTTATTTCTGTCCCGAAGTAATTTTACGTGACCAGCAATGTAGCAGCCTTGGTTTTTGCTTAAGAGTGCAGTGATGTATGATGTAAAATAAAATCATTTTATGCACTGCCATGTAACCACAGAATAAACAAGTACCTATATTCTGTCACTAAACTATCAGGGAAGTGCACGTATGGCGGGCAGCAACACGGTTAGCATACTCAGATCCGTAGTGGCTGAACACGCATCTTGGTCGCAGTCAACCCAGCATGTTGACAGGTAGTTCAGAAGCAGTATTTCAAAGCTCCTTTAGAATGCGCTACTGTGCAGCGTGACTAGGCGCAATGTGCAGTAAAACCTCTATCCATCGTTTTTCAAGGGACCAATGAGATAAAAAGATGTATGCGAGAAAACTAAACATGTGGGAAACACACAACCCCCCCCCCCCCCTTTTTTAAAAAAACTAAAAACATAAATTCAAAAATTATTTGTCGCATCACATGAAAATTTGTACTTCAAATATGTGTGTATTGAATATCGTCGTAGCTCATTTGTATTACCGATGATCTAGTTTAACGTCAAAGACATTTGGCGATGTCAGCATGCTTTTCACCGGGACATTTCTCTACCTACTTTATTATTTCATGGCATTCTTCAAGTAAGCGAACAGATTTTGAAGGCCGCGACATTGTTACAGGAATAATTTATAAATACATTTTACATGCCTTGAAATAAAAATAGTGTACCCCACTTGTTAACAAAATCCACAAAAAAGTTGCTGTCTAAACGGAAAACGTAATAACAAGATATTGTACGTATTTACAAGGCGAAACGTAACCTCTCAAAATCGTGCGCTTGAGCTCGGCTTCCTTCGACTTTACTCGGAAGTTTACAAAATGGCGGAAGAAAATTCTAAAAATTCTTGATGTTACTGCAATTTATTCACACTTTACTGATATGCGAAAATAAAAGCACTCATTTACAATAGAACAAAATGAATTTGTTCACAATGCGTGTTCGAAATCTATTGAAAATTATCAACTTAAAAAAAATATTTCCTCTATAAAAAATTTACGTTTTTCTGTTGGTGGCAACATGTTTGTTGTTCTTTTAACGAAAATATGGCAATGGCAATGTTTGTGTTTACACACACAACCTACAGTACGTAAAACTTTCTTAAAATAAGATGAACGATTGCCAAACATATTTGAAACAATAACGGTGAAATTTATAATCAAACCAAACATATTACGTTCGTCCGTATTTTTGACAATGGTAAATGTTTGCCTTGTGCGGTTATGATATGTTGTTTACACCTGTTTGTTTCGAGAAGTGTATACGAGCATGGTATGAAAACGTAAAATGTAAGTTAACTTTTTTGGTTTTTGGTGAAAATGTCTGAATGGTCAATGCGGGAAATTTATGAATGTATGAACGATGCATGTGGGTTTATTTAACATTGTTTTTATAGGCAATTTGCCGAGACCGTGAAAAACGATCGATTGATCCGGGAAAACGAAAGAAATGGGAACGATGCAACGAGGTTCCACTGTATCAGAATGCCTACCTGCTGTTTAAATTCTCGTGGACCAATAACTTTAATATTTGGATATGATTTATTTATAGTACATTTCGTGAATATCCCTTGGGCTATATACTTAATCAAGTTTGCAAAAAGTCACTGGTGAACCAAAAAACTTTCCATTTTTTGTACAGTTAATTTACAGAGACGTTGCTTTATGTTTTAAAACAAGTGCATTATTGTCAAGAACATATTCTGTAATATCAGGCTGTGTGTAGAGGGTGGTGGCGGTATAATTTTATTCGCAGAGATATATTGTGTTAATGTTTGCTAGTCTCTTTGACAGTGTACTGTATAGTTTTACTGCGACTTCCTTTTTCTTTGTTGGGTTCAGGCGATTACACACTGCTGCGGCTGCCCTGCATTGTAATATTATGTGAGATGAGTAATCAATTACAGTTCAGGGTTGTAGCGGCAGAACAATAGATATAGCTATACGCACATGGTGTGGTCATGTTTCCCACTCTTTTTATCTAGTCTACACTTAATGAGTATCAAAGAACATGCGCACTACCATTTAGAAAATATATTTGCCAGTAAAATAGCTGTCATTAAATTTTTTTTTTGCATTTTTGCTGTTTTGAGGTCTTATCGCCCCAATCCGTTAACTGTGACTTGCTTATAGCTGGGATTGAACTGAAAATGTCACATCTCGCTATGATGAAATTCTACTGTACTTATATGCACAATGAATAGTTGTAGGCATCTAGGTTGGGACACTGAAAATAGGTGATTAAAACTACTAAATCATTTTGTGACTTGAGTTGTGTCGAAATGTGTAAAAGTTTGTTACAAATTTGAGATTAAAGTAAAAAAATAGTAGCCAAGTAACATTATTAAAATATGATAAGACTAACAATATCACAGAGCAGCATTTAAATATTTTTTTTTTCTGTATAGGAAATCCTGGAGAATGGTGCATGCATATAGAATCAATGTTAATACCTTATTTAACACAATGAGTGGCCAGATGGTATGCAGGTGGCCTGTGGCTGTTACACACAATTGGGACAACACAATGTATTGTGTGAAGTGGCTAGCATGAGCATGTGCCAAAAAAAATTGTATTCCTTATTTGGATGCTACTCTAATTTTAGCATAGTCGTAACGTTAAATAAATTTGTTCGCCATGTAAAAGGACTCTGCAAGTAGCCGAGTGTTTACTTACTTTTATACGTGGTAACTGCACTATCAAGTTCTTGTTTTCTGATAATTGATGCTGGTTGCTACGAGAGTGATTCACGACGGGGGAAGTGTGCTATGGAGTTTGTGATATTTAAGAAGTGAATTAGGCTTTGTGTAGCGTGATGTGTATGCTACAAAATTGTGGCAATAAATACAAATCCTTAGTCCAGCGTTACACGAATTAATTTGCTGATGTGAAAACTTGAGATACTCAGTATGCAGTGTTTTCTACCTCTTGCTCCCTGATGTTTGTGAACACGTTAATGATGTCCATACACTTTTACGGTAGTTTTATCACTGACTGTTATTTGCTTGATTTAAACCTTGGTAAACAGTTTTACGCAGTGTGTTATTTTATACTTTACTTGTATGTTACCATAGACTTGTCTTATTTTCAGCCGAAAATTGATTTAAAGGTTATTGAATTTAAATAAAAGACAGGCCTATATTCCAATCAGTATGGTTAAAAGCGTTAGATACTAGAAGCTAACTTTGGCTTCGTTCCTATGTATTGATAATATGAATTGTATTATTGTTATTATATTGATTTGATTTGCTGTATGCATAGTCTCTCACATAATGTGCCTTGAGGTATCAAAATTTATGGTGGATATTTGTAAGATTGTTTGAGTCTGTATGTAAATCGTAATAGTGAATTTTATGGTTAGATGCAGTCTTCCACTATAATTTTATGTAAATAGAATTTTTAGCGTTTTTTTATATGAATTGCTGAGTTTTAACTGTCAAAACTCTGTGAAAGATGTTTGTAGCATTATTTTGATTCTACATATGATTGCTAATAGTGAATTTTATGTGTACATATATGTAGTGTGTTCAAAATCTTTGGTTCTGTGTGTTCTAATGTATGTTGTAGTTAGTAGTATAATTTAGATTTGAAATATCTGTAAAATGTGTTGCTTTATTGTTTAATAATGGTTGCTGACCGAATTTTTTTCAACCGTCTACAGGATAAAGGCTTAAAAATTGGTAATATTTTCGTAAATATACTTTCATGTAAATAATGTTATAGTATGTGTTGTATGGAGTACAGCAGCTGATGGAGCTATCATGACAGTGTTGTTTAAATAATATAGTAATATATGAACTCGGGTTTAGCAAAAACAAAAATCAAACTAAAATTTTGTAATGACCTTCCAGAGTTCCAGTAATTTATTTAGAGAACAATATCTTTCCAAATGTGAAGTATATAATGTTGCTAGTCACTGTGGATTTTTTTCTGTTCATAATATTAATATATCATCACACACACACAAAAACTGAATAATCTTAAAAATCAATTGAACTCTGGCCGCTGTAGCCGTAGTAGGAACGAGTTAAGCGTGCTTGTGCTAGTCACGCTGTCTTATGACATATTTGGTCTTCTTAACCATTCTCTCCTCCTCCCCTCCCCCCTTTTTTTAGTTCGACTCTCAGCCAATTTTTGTTTAATTTGACTGCTGTTGTAATTTGGAGATTTTACATTCTTGAATTTTTATTTCTGCTTTTAATTTGAAAGTACTCTATTGTCTATTGGCAACCTGTTTGGTTTGTTTCATTGGACTTCTATGAATAAAATGTTTCCCGATAAAAATATGTTTACAGTATGTTTGCTGTCTGTTACCTTAACTTGCAGTGCACAGTTTTTTTAATGAATTGCAGCCAAATATTTCACTTCTAGCTTTAACTCAGAATAATTTTTATTTCAAATATCCAATGTGTGACTTAACAAGCAACTAGGCGCTGAATGTGAAAAGCACAACAGCGAGCAGTACAGTGATAGTCCATCAGAATGTGCTACTGTGCAGTGCTGCAGCTAGTTTCCATAGTTGACTGAATACAGAGTATATTTACATTTGTTCTTACTATGTATTATTACAGAAGGTTTTTTGTTACAGTACCTGTAAAGATACAGAGAATATGTCCAAATCAAATATATTGTACAATATACTTGTTAATATCTGGACCGATGACAATTTCATTAAATTGGGGTTATACTGTAATACAGTATTTATGAAGTTACCTGTATGATCATATGACTGGAAATTTTAATGCCTTCAAATGTAGTTGCAATATTGTTTCTGCAAAGTAACAATTAAAGTTCTGAGATATAAATAAGTGTTTTACTTAATATATGGTTTATGCTACCTTAGTGTCTCGTGTATAACTTGAACAACAATTTTCTTGGCAATTTTTAGTTAAAGTAACAAAGCAGTTGCTTTAAGGATAACTTTAAAAACAGTTTATCTTGGGGAGAGTAACTCAGATGTAAATTACTGTAATAAATGTGATGGTGACCCTGAAAACAACTATCGTGGAGACAGACTTTTATTATTATTTATGTTTGACTTAGTTTCTTAGTGCTCATAAAGTGCAAAACCATTTAATCTATTGACTACGCAAAATTTTTAAACTGGAACATGATTCCTAAAGTTTGGGCAGCTAGGCTACAATGTTATAGGAGTAAACCGTCTCGGAAGTACGACTTGCAGGTAGCTACTTCTTGAGAACACAAATATACACACAGGGGACGAAACTTTTTGCTAGATTGTGCAAAAATGTGTCGTCCCGTGTGCGTTTGTGTATATTTGTGTTCTCAAGAAGTACCTACCTGTAAGTACTTTCAAGTCTATTTACTTCAATAACTTTTTTAATTGGAAGTGATATATATATATATATATATATATATATATATATATATATATATATATATATATATATATATATATGGGTTTTAGTTTGCATTGCATCAGCGTCGAGTTAATAAAAAATACAAGACTGTTTTGTACTTTTCTGTATTTTGGAACTTAAGACTACTGGCCTATCCATGGTATTGAGGGTGAGGACCTTCAGCCCAACCTATACTTCTCATGAAGCCCCTAGCAGTAGTCAGCTCTCTACCATGCGGCCTGGTACACATTGTTGCATTTGGTACCATAGTGATATCCAATTTTCAGTGTGAATAGTTTCATTAAGTAATTACATTCAATGTATGTATCAGTAAGAGAAAACTGTGGGATTAAACATTTTCGTTGAATGAAATCAGTGATAATTTTTTAGCTGTTCTAGTTTAGTGAAAATTAAGTATCATACATGAAATACACAGACTAAATGTTAAGTTTGGTGAAAATTTGGCAATGGTAAAATTTTACAGTTTGCAGTAAACATTGTGTGAAAAAGTACGTTTGAGTTCATAATACGTTTAAATGTGATGTCCACCACTGGTGTGAATGCTGATATATAGATCTGGTAAGTTAATGTATGTTTGAAAAATGCATGTGATTAACAACTGTGGGTTTTGAAATGTTGAAGGGAGCAGAATGTATGGTATAGGCAACAAAATATTGACTGGAGAGAAACAAGTGTGTTGTAATGGCAACAAAACATTTGGTACGTGAAACAAAACATTTGGTATGTGCAACAAAACATTTGGTACGTGCAACAAAACGGTTTGGTACGTGCAAAAAAACGGTTTGGTACGTGCAACAAAACGGTTTGGTACGTGCAACAAAACGGTTTTGTATGTGCAACAAAACGGTTTGGTACCTGCAACAAAACGGTTTGGTACCTGCAACAAAACGGTTTGGTACCTGCAACAAAACGGTTCGGTACCCTGCAACAAAACGGTTTAGTACCTGCAACAAAACGGTTTGGTACATGCAACAAAACGGTTTGGTACCTGCAACAAAACGGTTTGGTGGGGACAAACAAATACTCTCAACCAAATAATTTGGTTTGAACAACAAAATATTTCTTTGCCCCTATTCAAACATATTATTTTGTTGAACCAAACAAATTTTGTTTGAACCAACAAAATCTTTTTTTTTTCAGTGCGTTGGCAATCTTTCTGTAAGCCGCGAACAAAGACGATCCTAAGAAAAAGTCTTTCTTCCGGAGATAATTGACCCGAGAAAGACAAGATCATTTACTATTCGAGAACTCATTGCAGCAAAATATCACATGCAGTTTGATTTAGAATTTTTTTAATGTGTTAATAAGGTATTAATTTTTTTTAAATTATAAATGGCATATATTTAAATAAGTAAATGTACAGCTCATATAGAGACTTAATAAAATTCCATAAATATTCACTTTAGAAAATTCCGTATAATTGTCCAAATAACTAGTTAATCGATCAACGGAAGAATGATAGAAGAGCGACATAATATTTTGTGGAACTGGCATAAATAGACTAGCAGGAAAATTTTGGTGATGAAGGAGTTTTTAAAATTGAGTTTGGTGATTATTCTGTGAAGTATATTAAAGTGTGCAATGTTTTGTACGTTTTGTAGTTCAGATTAGGTAATACTATTATGTTCACATCGTATGTTCGGTATCGGTCCTTGTAAGACAAAAGTTGTGTTTATTATCTATGTAAAACTTGTTTACTTGCATTTACTGTTAAGAATTTAAAGTAAACTGTTTGAAACGTAAGTTACAGAGTCTTTGACCCATAATTTTGTATCATTTAATTCCATCATTAGTTACGTAATTTGCGCTAACAAACTGTTTATCCTAGAAAGTAACCTATTTTGTTGTTGCCAGGAATAAACTTCCTTTCAGGAATCAAAGACGTATCTACGTATATTTAAAGAGAATTTTATTAAACTAAATATGCAAGAAATCTGATTTCTTTGGGCTAAATGACACTTCAAGATGTATTACTTCGACGATGGTAACGCATTCTTTGTTATTTTAATTTCATTTATTTTATATTTGTTTTATTTAAGTAATAGTTGAATGCAATAAGGATTTGACATAGTGATTAAAAAAACAAGACGGAACCTTAACAGACGTGTGAGGTTACATCTCTCGAACATCCCCTAAAAAGTTCCGGAAATTTCCGCGTCGGGGTTAAAAAAATGAAGCGGCCATATTAGATTTTTGCTGAAACTTGGAAAATAATTACGGAGCACACGAACTATTTAACATTTTCTGCTGCGGTTCCCATAAATATATTTGTTATGGAATTGGCTTCTATGCTGACTACACACACTTCTCATTCACTCACTTTTTATATTATTTACAGGGGTTTGGAAAAAAAGTATAAATTTTTTCAATGTAAAGTTCCAATACTTCAGCAATTAAAATTAACATTGAAAAAAAAATGAAAAAATGTTTCAAACAAAAGTTGTAGAGCGTGATATAATCTATGGATATAAATTAACTACATTACAGAAACATTACGTACTGGGTTCACAGCGCAACTTGTTTTTAGGTATGGCACATAGAATCAGTTGCAACACAGTACATGTTACGATACATGCGACACAATAATTAAATTTTTTTAACACATAGAAATTTATGGTATTTTCATACTAACGACATTGTAAGGCATATTATTTGTTGTGATAGTAAAATTATATGTCTATGCCAGCAGCCTACTGGATGAAAGATAAAGTAACTCATTGGGTGGAAGATGAAGCAGCTCACTGTTCACTGGGTGGAGGATGAAGTACCTCATTGGGTGAAAGATGAAGCAGACTTGACATGGATTTATAATTTAGCATTTTGGTTCCATTTCTTCGTCTTCTACTACACAGCATATGTGGTAACGATTAAAACACACCGTGACTCAGAAAAGTATTGTGAATAGTTAATGTCGCAATTGTTTGATAACAGTTCCGAGTATATGCTGAGATCCCAATGATGGGATAGCATAACAAATGTTTAATTTTCCTTAATTATCTTTGAAAGAATAAAATTAAGGATAAAAGTTATGACATTGGTGCACTGTAGTCTCAACTTATACTATACGGGGATGCTGAGCAGCTTGGCGATGTGTGTTTCGTCGTCACATGCGACTTCGTAATCCATTAAATTTAATCCTCCATCAATGTCCTCGTCATTTTCTACGTCTCTTTTGCAGCAGCCATGTCCTGCACAATATGTGCACATTGGAGAGCAATTTTAAAGAACTTCTGTGACATTCGCAACTTCGTTCACAGTCAGACGTGCATCTGCAAAAAAAAAATATATAAGTAATTTTGGGCGGCCATTTTCGAACTTGGTATGGGGTGGAAACCACCGTTCACTATCGTCCATCCCCTGTTTAGTGGATCTTCATAAACACCATGCCATCCCTGCACTTGTTGAAAGACTCGGAGTGAATGCTCATTAGCAGCTGCGGATTTTGAAGGAAATACAGCCAAGTTTAACTGTGCATTGAGAGGCATTTTAGCGATTGTCCTCACGTAAAGATGGTGACATTAAATGTTTTAAGTTTCCATCTCATTTTGACCCATACATTGAGGGAAATAATCCTTCGCCAGCATTAGCTACAGCATCAGCTGATGCTTGGGGATAGTTGAAAATGAAAAAAAATTTTCTCTGAGTCGCGTATCAGTGCGAATGTTTTTGAATGGTGTGACCTTGCCTTTTACGTAAATTGAAGAGATTGTATCACATCCTTTGAAGTCATAGAAAGCAAGATGTATATCCTTCAGTTCCCATATTTTTTCTTGAATAGTCTCGTTGTAATAAATCTGATCAGATTTTTGTATTTTACCCTGAAATAATCATCATTAATGAAACATTTAGTGAAACAAGGGCAACCAGAATAACACGATGATCAGTATCTTCACCAATCAATACTGCTTCGAGGCCTTTTTCTGCTCCTGCAATGGTTGTTGATACAATTAGCACATTAGCATCTGCATTAGCCTGAAGTAACTTGCAGCCTTCACTCAGCAAATTACGGCTCACCAGGGAGATGAGACGCATTTTGTTGTTATTATTCGAAAGAAATTCAGTCTGTCCGATTGTGACATACACATAATATCCTACTGCTACATCAATGTGGCAAATTATCATTGATCGACGCAAATGTGCCTTGTATTTTGTGCTCAGTCCTCCACAATACACATCAAATACTACATAGGTTTTAATGTAGCATTATGTAATAAATGCTGTATACTGCTGGCATATTTCATTAAATTTTGCTGGGTTCTGCCATACAACACGATGAAGGAGATATCTACCAGAGAATATATTCAAGGTACATTGTATCGAGACATTGTTTACTGTTGGTTGGGTTGGGTGGGAAATGTTGACAGAATTGTCACAATGGATTATTTTGTGCCCTTTCTCAATAATACGTCAAAATGGGAAGCAGGATATGCAGAAAATTTCAAATTTTAAGATCTCAGGAAGCTGTTCTGTCCTCACAGTGCACACAATTCGGTGAAAAAGCTGGTAGAGGTTGAAACATATCGATTTGTCATGCAATGTCACTGAGCTTGTCATGCTAGCTAGACACTAAAGTTTAATTTTAATTGCACTAAATTTCGTTCCCTCAATTTCCTTCATTACAGTCCCAGATAGCATATAAGCTTGCGGCAAGCCTGCAATTGACTTGATTTAGGCTTGCCATCACAAGACCTAGTTGGTAAGTTTGATTCAAGCTTTAGTAATGACTATTTCTGACAGTAGTATCCTGTCTTATACGAGGAAAGCTTGCTACAAGCTTACATCAACTTTGAATCAAGCTTTCCTCGCAAGTTTGCTGCAGGCTTGTCATGTGGAGACTAGTTAGCTTGATTCAAGCTTAATTCATGCTTATGGCTTGACATGACAAGATTGCAGCAAGCTTGAAGACTTGTCATGGCAAGCTTGATTCAAGCTTTTATCAAGCTTATTTTTCTCTCAGGAGTAGTACCAGCTTGTAATGCTTTGTCCCAATTTACACTTCCTGTCAGCAAACATGCCAGTAGAAACACATGCAAGCTGAAGAGGTGTTCTCGCAAATGGATCATGTTCCTGGAACCATAGTATGAAATGCTTAACATCTTTGACATCACGATGCTGATTAGACTCCCGCAAGTCTACCTGCTGTTCTGAGGAGGAAGAAATCACACCAGTGAATTCCTGCACTGCATCCACTTTCCTTAAGGATGCAGGCATTTAGTACACCCAAGAAGCAATAGTAGAAGATGAAATCCCTCAACCCCATCTCAGACCACTACTACTCTTCATAGCTCGCATAGACACTGGCTCAGTGGCCTCATCAGGACAAATCCGCACCAAAACTTCTCACTTCTCCTGACAGTGAAATAGCCTTTTCCTTTTAACTTTTGTAATTCTTCATTAAGCAAGGTATATCCAAGTGTATGCATTTTCTAAAGGAAGATGTGAACAAATATTGCATAATGGAGGTGGCCAGAGGCATGTAGGAACGAAAGCATGAGTTGAACAAAGTGCAGATACTGGTACCATTCTCCACTTCTTTGGGCTCATATAAACATGTGCACTATCTCTACCACATATATGAATTGGATCCACAAACTCTGAGTACGACCAGATTCTCATGCAGTTTCTAGTAGTGTTTATAGATGATCAAAAAATTCATTACTGGTAGTATTTAAAGTATGTCACAGGGAGAAGTAGTGCATTATACTAATACTAAAGAACTGTAGAAACTCTTCAAATTCTCGAAATTTTGAGGTTCGTGCATCTGCAGCAAAACTGTAATGAGAGCTTCTTCAGTTATGTTAAGAGCACGGATAGCTGTTGAAAGTACATAATATTAACAATGATATTTTATCATATACTCTATTCCAAAGTTCTATACCGCTCGCAGCTATATGATGTGTTATATAGTGCCTAAGAACTAAAGAAGATGGTGAAATCCTCCAAGACAAACAACAGTTATTGTCAATAGGCTTCAAGGAACATAATTTAAAACCATCTCGCAGGCTTGGTATACAGTGGTTGTTCAAACGTAACCAAGTTGTAAGATTGTCTAAGCTTCGCTCCATCCTCAGCAGCATACATGAGGCTGGTGTAGCTAGTTGAAGGATTACTGGGAGTAATGTTCACGAATGGGAGATATATAACAGCTGTTGATTCGTAGTATTCTTTGTTTTAGTACTTATCCTTGAAGTCCCAAACAAAGGCTTGTTAACTTCAAGCTAATCGCCAGATTTACAAAACGAATTTAACTGCGATCAGTCACTGCTGTAGTAAAATGGACCTGCAGAGCTTGTACATCCATTGCTGCAACCTTCGAATATACAGATCAATCATAACGATGGTAAATATGCACTGGCGATAGACGACACAACTCAACGTCATTGACGCTGTGACTTTTTAGTCGTGGCACTGGGATGTCAGCATGAAGATGAGATTTAAGAGTCACGCGAATGATTCCACCCATGGCATGAAAAGTGCCATGACCATCAATTTAATTCACATTGTAGTCAGTGTTATCAAATTCAAAATGCATAACCCTGAAAACAAAATAAAATAAGTTGAATTCTAGAAATTGAGTTATAATAATAGGGTTATTTATAAGTAACATCTATAACAAAATTGCTTATATGTATAGTTAACATATTAAAATTTAGAGGTAAATACATTTATACATACCTCCATCAATTTCGGCTCGGGCATGGGTGGTGACAGAGTTTTCAAACTTGACAGCTTCCTTGTAGGATGCACAGTCTCCCAAATTGGCCAGTAAATCAATAAGAAACCTCGGACCGAACCGTCTATGAAGACAAACATTTCATCCAAATTGAAGTAGAGAGATGAAAGACCGTGGTCGCACAACAGTTACTTTGGCATTGTGGATGAAAACACCTTTTCTCTTCAATCCATTTTTGTCCCTCGACTGTTTAGTAGGTGTGAAAATATTGTTGACCAACAGGCTAAGTGAGTCAGGAGCAAGTTAACTGTTACCTACAAAATCGTGCGTTAGCTAATAAAAAGTAAAAATTTCGGTGGCGGTCAGCAGGCAGAACATATTTAAAATACACATAATGCAAACAACAATTGCTTTATCACCAACATGTCATGCCTAAAAACAAGTTGCGCTATGAACCCAGTACATACCGTACCTGTAATTTGTTAATTGATTTCCATAGATTTTTTTTATTGGTCTGTAACTTTAATTTGGAAAATTTTTCAATATTGTTAGTAATTTTATTTTCAATTGCTGAAGTACTAAAATTTTACATTGAAAAAATCGAAAAAAAATTAATCCCTCTAAATAAAACAAAAAATTAGTGAATATGAAGTGTTTGTAATCAGCATAAAAGCCAATTCCATAATAAATTCATTGGAGAAAAGAACAACTGAAAATGTTAAATAGTTAGTGTGCTACGTATTTTTTTTTTTTCAAGCTTCGGCAAAAATCTAACATGGTCTCTTCATTTATCAAAATTGTGTAAAACCCGCAGCGGGATGTTTGAGAGATGTAATCTAACACGTCGGTGAAGCTTTCGTCTTACTTTTTATATGAGTAAAATTCCCACTAAATGCATAGTGCTATAAGTGATACTACCGAAGGGAACGAAAAACGTAACCAACATAATTGTACGAGTTATATAAATAGAATTTGGTTAAGAACTCATACTTATGACTTGTCAACATAAAGAATTATTTGATTTTGTGTAATGTTGCTAGTAAGTATTAATAATATAAAGCCTTGATAAACTACCCCGAATTATGACTGCGGTCTTAACAAATTAGCCTACACCTAGTTTGGACATTTAGGACACTTGATTTCAACTTTAAAATTCATTCCGATCTCAGCTCCCAATTATCCGCGGGCGGATTACTTTCTTTGCAGCTTATTACGGCAAATTTTGAACAAAAATAGTACACCTAAAGGCCGGTCCACACGCAACGTTTTGAGCAACGATTTACTTGCGCAGTTCAAGTCGTTGCAGATAAGACGTAGCGTATGGACTGGAAAACTGGGCAGTTTTGTGAACTGCGCGGAGACGGTGCAGTCAAGTTGAGAAGTGAAGGCGAGAGCAATAATAATCGCGCAGTTTTCGTGGCCAGCATAGACTTATCGGAGCGTGTGGACACTTCCTCCGTCTTGTCCGTACAAGGGGCTCAGTTCTCCCTCGTTGTTTGTGCCGGATAGCAGGTTACTGGTCAACGATGATAGATTTGCGACAGTGTACACGTGAATTTCTAGCGTACTTAATTGATCTGTGCGAATCCTAACCGTGTTTGTGGCAGATCATCAAAATAATACAGAGATATGGACAAAAAGAGTCAAGCTTATGTGGCACTTGTGCAAAAATACAAAGAACTTGACAACGCCGCCAACAGAGAAAAAAATAACAAAAAAAAATTCTTTGAGGTCGGTATACTGCAAGGAGTTGGCGAAAGTAAGGAAGTCTACCCGTTCTGGGGCTGGGGTAGATGATGTTTACAAACCATAACTATGGTACTTTGATTTATTTGCGTTTTTAAGTGACTAAGAAACTGCGAGGGAGTCGACCAACACGATGGATGACGAATCAGCTCCAACATCTGAAGTGATAGAACAGGTAAGGAAATATTTGTAAGTTTACATTTTTATTACAACTAAAGTGAAAGAAGAAATAAATCGCACACTATAAATAATGTGTAGTACTAAAAATCCATGTGTACATTTTCAAATCGTTCTAAAGAAACAACAATTTCCCTTGTAAAATTGTTAAGTTGTAAAGATAAGAGGGAAATGGTTAGTGAAACAGTTAAACTTAAGAAACATGTACATACTTACTAACATTTTGGTGAAATTATACTTGATGTCCATATGTATATTAAGGAAGTTTAAATAGCAAGTATATGGTAATTAGAAAACTATTTTCTTGAAGTCTAATGTGTGTGTCGCAATACAGCGTGCGCCTTTGTACAAGTACAAACAACCAAATATAAAGCATCTAGATTAACAACTGCGTATATTTCTAGCAAAACATTATGTATGCCTTTAAATTACATGGCAAATTTATTTCCAAAAAGATGTGTAATTTAAAGTACAAATTTGATGTGTACAATGTACTGCAGTATGTCTACAGAAGTCCACCTCAATTTTAATTAATTGGTTTTCTAAATTAAGTATTCATTTGATGAACTTTATTAATTTCTCTGGTGATTGACGCTAAATTTAATTTAAAGTCATAGTTTATATATTTAAAGTACAAGAATTGTCAAATTTTAATGATTTAAAATTTTAAATATTTCATGTAATATTGTTTTGAGTTTATGTATTTATCAGTGTGCTATGACGCACGGAAGTTAAAGAAAACCTTAGTTACGGTGATCAATAACTATAATACATTTTTCGCTTCTCTCAGTAAGAGAAATTGTGATATTTTCTCTTTTGCGAGTGCCTCAACCGAGTTTTAAATAAGCGTCACTTCTACTTGTAAAGCTCCTAGGGCATGTCGTCCCCCGGCAGGCTTCTCTCCTGAGACGCCGATCCTGCCGTCATCGTAATTTTTAGGGATCTATTGAAGCGGATCCTAGGTCCAAGAAGTCGTGCTAAAAGTTTGCCAGTTTGAGAAGAGGCAATTTAATGTAAATTTCAATTTAGTTTGGAGTGAACTTGAAGACGACATGGGATGCCGCGTAAGACAGACGCTTACGAGCCTTACTATAACTTCTATGAACTGTCTTCAGTGTAAACGTCTAAAATTTTATTGATTTAGACTCCAACATTATTTATTAACGTTCTTAGTGATATATTAATTTTTTTCTACATTTTTTGGTAATTAATTGAGGAGAACCTAGGTCTTACCAGAGGTCTGAGATAATTTTAGAGACTTAAATTCTACCGATTGAGCAAATTTAAATGTAATAGCCGTGCAAAATTAAATTACAGATTTCTTTTTCTCAATAGAACTTTAACTGCAGTTTCTGCAATTATCATTTCATATTTAAGCTTTTGTGAGTGTTGTGAATATGTTTTGTTGTATCTGGTTGAGAGCAGTACTTACTGGTAATTTTCACTGATTTTCTTTACAGTGTAGGGTATAGCACATATTTTCCGCTAAATTCAATTTTTATTTTAATTATATTTTCCTTCTTTGTTACTTCCAATTACGTGTTCTCTGTGTAGATGGTTTTGTTAGTGTTCTGTATTTTACCAGTGTAATATGTTATCACAGAAAAGGCTCACACGCACTACAACACATTCACACATCTACATTCATTTAATTAGAATAATATATATGGAAAGAAAAACTAAAAACAAACAGATTACAGTACCGCTATTAACCTGAATTATAAAAGACTTTTTGCAGCCAAAAATGTATGATTGTTGAAAGTCAATAATAGGAACAAAAGTGAAACGTATTGATTTCAGTAACCTGAAGCATAAAATAAATTATTATGAAATCGTTACATTAGAAATACGACAGGTTCAATTATAACAATTGATATAATTTCGTTAGATAAAATTGTCTTATTCAGTTATAGAAACAACAGCATTTTAACATTACTTGTGTGATTTTGTATGATTATTACTGTTTTAGAAAGTATTGATATATAAACTGCTCCATCGTAAACCAAAGGCAAGCCCAAATATTAATTTAGGCCCGAATTTATTTAGTAATGACTTTTCCAACAATTACTAACCTACATTGTGACAAACCTGTCTTGCCATGACACTGATACCTTACTGATGTAATAAAGTTTGAAATTATCTCTATCTCATGTAGCACAATTCAAAATGTTTCCTCTTGTTCCTCGTTGAAGTTCATGCATAACTTCAGGGTCACATCTTTCACCCACCTCAAAGGTCAGTCGTCGACATTTTCACGATCCAATGTTTCAGGAGGTGTGTAAGTTTGAGGAATCCTTCTACGTAGCAAATTGTGTAAAGCGCAACATGTCAGAACTATTGTGTCAATGTTCTCCAACTTTAAATTTATCGCTGTGTGGAAAATGTGAAATCTGGATGGTAAGATTCCGAAAGTAATTTCGACAACACGCCGAGCTTTGGACAAGCAGTAGTTAAAATTCGTTCCTCCGTATCCAGTGTTTCCCTTCGGAATGACTTTACAACGCCTGTGCTCATTGAAAGTGCCTCATCACCAATAAACACATATTCAAGAACTCTACTAGACGTTAATATGCGTCGCGGCAATGGAACTCTCAGGTCATTGATCATGAGTTTCTCATAAATCTTTGTACTGTTAATGACTCAGCCATCAAAGATTCTGCCGTTTGTACCCACATCGCAATACACAAACTCGCAGTTGGCGTTTGCTATTGCTAAAAGAACCTCACTGTTTGTTTTCTTGTAGTTAATAAAGTGATCCACTTCACTCGGTGCCGTAATCCTGATGTGCTTGCCATCTATGGTGCCTAAGCAGCGAGGAAACTGCAACTTCCTTTCGAACCCAACTGCTATTTGCATTCAGTCCTTTTCAGTTTTCTGAAACTGCAACAAATAATAATATGTAATCATACAACTTTAACATATTTCCAAACGAAAATTAATAAGTCACAATGCATCTGTTTCAGGCTGAAGACAATATAGATGGAAGTTACATAGAATCAGACGGCACAGAAACACCTATATGTACTAGTACACCCGATACATCAGGAACACCGACTTCAAGTCATTCACGTGAATCAGCTTCATGCAGCACCTCACGTTCACAACGTTATCATAACAATTAACAAACCGTCCAGATTACGAAAAGACAGATGGGGTTAAAATATTTGTAGAGAAAAAATTTAAATCTTTTAAGGAAGATGACTGTTACGATACATTTGACAAACATGTCACCAACAAACTTCGAGACCTCACAGCTTAACAGAACATGTTTGCACAAAAAATGACCAACGATACATTATTTGAGGGAGAAATGGAATAATTTAAGTTGTTACTCTGGAGTTGCGGATTTAAGGCAGGTCCAAAATAATTTCGGCATGCTTAGTGGTCGTTATGAATGGCATTCACCCCAACCCGCACACCAACGAAACATTCCACCTCAACTCTCACAGTAACAGAACATCTCAACAAAACACACAGAAAATCAAAACATTCCACATCTACTTGCAGAACAGAAAAATTAATAGAATACGGAACAGCAAACAAGTCAACATCAACACACACTCGTGAATTACTTTCAAAAGTTTGCAGAAAACCAGAATAAATACTATAACTCTGGTCATACGCTACTATACAGACCTAAATGTAATAGTTTACAGTACATAACAGTTACATATGTTGATGTATTAAGGAGGTTTATTTTTAATAACTTAGCTCTAGTTGTAACAACATAAAAGTGTTTATTGTTCTGTGTTGGCCATAAAATAAATTTCTTTGATTTACTTACTTTTAAATAATCCATTCTGAGTACCTTGTAAATTGATTTACAAGTTTCTGGGATAGTCACACTCAGTGCTTGCTTCGATATAATACTTGTAAATTCCACGTACTTGTAACTTCTGCCGATTGCTAAGAAACTCAATGTTGCGGCGAATCTCCCATGCGGTGAAATTGTTTTTATCATACAGGTGCTCTGTTTCATGATCTCCGGCACTACCGATTTCAATAACTAATTGTATGTTTCAACGTCCATTCGTAGGTAACTTTGTCAGTCCTCTGTCTCACGACGCAATTCACGAAGTAACTTTACATTAGAAAACTTATTTCTTTTAAGCAGCCACTGCCTGCACCAAAGCGAACGTCGAGTGTGCTTGCGATGTTTCGTTTGTTTTCCTTTTGCTATACAAATTGCCAATAATGACCACAAGAGCACTTCCTCCATGGCGGACTTCTCGCAACTGATGGGATATCACAGTGCTGAAAACGGTGTAGTGTGGACACGGTTTAACTGAAACCTTTTGTTTGCACTGTTTCGCCTGTGCGGTCAGAATTGTGTGCAAAACGTTGCGTGTGGACCAGCCTTTATAATGTAAACACTTATGAATGATGTTGAAAAAGAATCAAAGATCTGTAATAAATACACAATAGAAAATATACAGACAACATAATTCGTAGCAAAATTATTTATTTAGATGTGTATTTATAAGTAAATAATGAAAAAAAATTTTGGCACGATGCTAACAGCGCTCTGCCGCCTGACGGAACTGCTTATCGTAGCCTGACAGTTTTACGAAGGTTTTAGAATATATGGATGGATGGGGTATTCTTACGACCTGTTCTTGGGACGTTGCGCACAGTTACCAACTAACGGCAGTTTCAACCAAAATACATATTTTCAAACAGCACGATTAATAACAATTGTTAATTATCCATGATCTTCGATTATCTGTTGTTAAGAGAGTAACATAGCCAGGAACGCAGCCGAGGCCGGGACAAGCTACGGGAGGATATTTTAACATCTCGCGCCCCGACTATAAAGCGAGAAGGCTGCGCGAGGGAGAGCGGCTGCAAGAAGTGACGAGGTGCTGGGCGACATCGAGCCAGATCGTCGTCAACGACGTCAAGGGGCAGCCAGCTCTGGTATATAGGAGCGCACAACCAAGCCAGCGGTCAATCCCCGGAGGACGCATCGATCGTTTGGCCTAAAAATGTATTTTGCCTAAACACATTTTATCTACCTCCATTGGCCTGGTCATTTTGCCTAAAATATTTTTTCCTAAAGTCGTTTTGCCTAAAGTATTTTTGCCTAAAATCGTTTTGCCTAAAATCGTTTTGCCTAAAATCTTTCGCCTAAGTTCGTTTTGCCTAAAATGGTATAGATAAAATCCCATCCCCTTGTTTGAACTTTCAAATCTTAAATTCGTTTCGCCTAAAATCGTTTTGCCTAAAAAGGCTCGCTGAAAATTCAAACCACCTGCTTAACTTGCCCAAAGACGTTTTGCCTAAATTCATTTTGCCTAAATTTGTTTTGCCTAAATTCGTTTTGCCTAAGATTGTTTCGCCTAAAGTAACTTCGCCTAAATTAGTTTAGCATAAAATTAAAACTAAGTTTATATTGAAGAACGAAATATATAAACAATACACAGCTATGCAGCTTGTGCTGACCCTGTGTGAGGGTTTAGGAACTATTCTCGAAACCGAGTATACGATTTTAGATTGTGCCACTAGAGTGCAGGGTATTTTACCTGCGCCTTTAAAAGGAGGAACGTAGTTTTATTTAAAGAAAACAGATTGCGTACATGTCGCTGTTTTCGATACGCATTGCAGTTTTTAGCTACTATTTTATAACTTTTTACAGTGAATAGGCTACTACTATTGTTAAGTGTTACCAATGAAACATATGATTACAGTTTTATTTAAAAGATATATTTTTATGTCTTATCCTAAACAGATCTACTGACATACAATGTGACAAGAGAGTAATATTACGGATTAAGTCATATACTGGTATGTGAAGGAAATAAAACGTATTTATCAACAAAGACTACAGAGTATATTTGCCTTACTTTCAGAGAAGTTGTATGCAAAGTAACCATACTTCATAATTTTACTGAAGGCCTGGCTATGTCACGTTAAACACTACACGCAATGCGTTATAGTAATGAAACCGGTACGTCTACAACTGACGGCAGCAGTTGAAAGGATACGTTAGACGAACCTATGAAACGTCTGAACAAGGAACGGGATATTGCCTTCCCTGCTACGTGAATCGTGTATGCTATTGTTGGTCATACTACTTTTATTTTGTGTTAGTTTACATCCTCAGCCATGCTCGCAATCGTCAATGAATCCTGCTGATGTATTGGATATTCAGAATTATTTTTAATGCTTACACAAATTAAATACAAAAAGTAGTGAAGTACCATTTAAAGAAGATACCATTGTGTTTTTTTGTCACATTTAAAAAGCCCAATTTTTAACTTTTATTGCCATGCATGAAATATCACGTGTGGTGCCAGATATACGTAGTTACGATTCACAAGTACAAGTTAATGTTATTTGTTATTTATATGGAAACTAAAATGTTCAGTTGTGTTTATAAATATATCAAATGTACTATTTATACTTTATACTTACGAAATATACTCTTTCGGGACAATTTTTTTTTCACGTACAAGCTATATCAGCCATTTTAAAGTATAATTACATAATTTCTACGTTCCGACCGCAGCCACGACACACAGAAAACAGACGAAACTTGGGCTTCGTTTAGGGAAAACGAAACAATCTGTGTGTGTATGTGTATTTTACGTACATATCCATTTAATGTTACTGATTATGTAACACTGAATTAAAAATATTATATTTTACAGTATATTGCACTGCATAATATAAAACAAATATGGATAAGTCGTTAGACTTGTTGCTAATCAACCCAGAATTGATGCCGGAAATGTTTCTATTTTTCCCTTGCTTCCCGTGTTACCTACGAAGTCATTCAGGTGCTTCGCGTGCAAAATTTTAAACAAGGTTTGACTTCAACAGTCTATGATGTAACGTTAAACGCTAAAACTTGGCATTTCGCAAACTGTTACCATCGACGCGTTTCGCACAATGCGTCATAATAATGCGTAAAGTACGTTGACCGTTGTAGCCATCGGTTCATATTCGCCAATAGAATGATTGTCTGCGGGCAGCCTTCTCAGCGGATGTAAAGCTTGTGAGGTAAGTGTGGCCAGTACTGCTACATAACGACTACTGTGCTACTGCGCATCCTCAAACTACAGCGAGTTACGACGGCCAGGCTACAACGATTATATATATTTTTTCCACACAACAAAATACATAAGTTTCACTTTAATACAGGTTTCTTCTGTATAGTACACTTTTCAGAGAAGGTGCAAACAACGACGCATTGTGTGTTTATATATGTATACAGTTTTACTGAGTAAACTGGGTAGTGCAAGCTTTCAACCAAGTTACCCAAACTTCGCAATTCGATAACTCAATATTATTAAAAACTTCGTATAAAATGAAATAGTCGGAAAGCTCTCTGTTACATTGGCGTTTTTTTGTCATCGTAGTCTACCAGTAGGGGAGTTTGGTAGGTGCTAGGACAAGAGGGTTGAGGGTGTGGATTTGTGGATTCGCGTCCGCCATCTTGGATTATGTCATCGCAGCCATCTTGGATTACATCATCGCCGCCATCTTGGATTACATCATCGCTGCCATCTTGTTTTCAGCCGCCATCTTGTTTTCAGCCACCATCTTACTTTTCTTTTTCTCCTGCTCTCTCAATTCCACTCATAATTTTTCATGCATTCTCAAATCACTCATACATTCTTCCTGCTCATTTACTCAACTATTATATTTTCATGCTCTCTCATTCCACTCATACATTCCTCATACTCTCTCACTCCACTCATACATTTACTCCTGCTCTCTCATTCCTTACATCCGCGGCTGCAATCCTCATCTCCAATTTCTCAAATCCACAGCTGCAACCCTAATTTCCCATTTATCCTGCTCTCCCATTCCTTAAATCCACACCCGCAACCCTTATCTCCCATTTCTTAAATCCACACCTGCATCACACATCTCCAAATTCCTCCTGCTCTCTCATTCATTAACAATACACCTGAAAACCTAATCTCCCTTTTGTTCCTGCTCTCACATATCTTAAATCCACTGCCGCAACCCTCCTCTCCCATTTTCTCTAGCTCTCTCATTCCAGGAATTTACACCTCCAACCCTCATCTCCTATTTCCTTCTCCTACACCCCTTTATATTCTCTCCCACTCCTCTCACATTTTCTCCTGCTCTCCCATTCCTTAAATCCACACCTTCAACCCTCATCTCCCATTAAATCCTGCTTTCTCATTCATCAGCATCACACATAGAACTCTCAACTCACAGTTCCTCCTGCTCTCTCATTCATCAGCACCACAACCCTAACCCTCATAAGTCAATTTTCTCGTGTTCTCTTATTCCTTAAATCCTCAGCAGCAACCATCATCTCCCATTTCCTCCTCATCCCCTCCTCTTAATCCCCCTCACAACCTCTCCCATTTCCTCCTGCTCTCTCATCCATCAGTGTCACAACTGCAACCCTCATACTACTTCTCCTCCCCTCGGCCCTTCACCCATTTCTTCCTGCTCATCAGCATCAAAGCTACAACCATTATGCTCCTTCTCTTCTTCCCATCCTCCCCTCCCCCACATACTCCTCCTCCCTCCTCCTACCTCCTCCTGTTCTCCAATTCCTTAAATCCACAGCTGCAACAATCATATCCCTTTTTCTCCTGATCTCTCATCATCGTCACCACTGCTGCAACTTTCATTCCCCATTTCCTCCTGCTCTCTCATTACTTAATCCCCACCTGCAACCATAATCTTCCATTTCCTCCTGCTCTCTCATTCCACCAGCTCTTAGAATTGTCTACTAATTCTTTATCATTCCATCTTATTGGCTCTGCAGCCTATATACCTTCATGAAGAATCATCCATGACCTGTATCCTTCTCATAACATGTATCATACCCATTCAGTCATTATGCCAGTCTTCCTGCTCGATCATTCCACTACTACACCATTCAATCTGCCCCAACTGTATCACTACCATATGCGCATAGTAAAGGGCTAGGACCACAGTTTTCGGTCTAACATTGTACTATGTTACATAACATTATACTGACGATACACAAGACCCAGACTGATCCTACCTCAGCTAACCTAACCTAACACACACTTACGTAACCTGTCCCCACCTAACCTAATCGAACCTAACCTAACCCTGACCCCACCTAACCTAGCTTAGCCTAGCTTAAACTAAACTAATCTAACCGAACCTAACCTATCCCCACCAAACCTGACCTAACAGAACCTAACCTAACCACGACCCCACCTAACCAAGTCAGCCTAACCAAACAAAACCTAACTTAACCCAGCCCCACATAACCTAGCTTAGCCTAACCTAACTAGTGCAAGCCACGAACTAACCTAACTTGATATAACATACAAATTATTTGAGCAGTTTCATAATACTTCTCTAGCCATTTATTTAGATAACCTATTATCATAAGCTAACTATGTGCCAGCAACACACCTCACATACAGCACCTACATTGATTCAGTAAACAAAAGTATACATGCTAGAACTATCCTACCGACACAGCACTAATTACGTAACAGACATTACGAGTTAGGGAGTAAATCAGCCTCCCAGATTTCTTTCGTTTTCATAGACTTTTTATTCGAATACACAAACCATCAGTAGCATTTACTTCATCAAAATTTGCCCAATAAATCCAGCTAAGCCTACAAAAGCCCGCAGTATTAATCAACATTCTTCTCCTAGTCATCTCAACCTTCCTCCCCCTCCTTACAACACTATCCATCCCACAAACTGTTGTTCCCATAGGCAAGCATTTCAACATCAGAGATACTACAAGTATTTACAAGTGTTATACACAAAAGCTATACCACCACCATCAGTACATCACCAGTCTTAGGGACAGACCCTAGGCACCAACAAGTCACCTAGCCAATGTGCTTCTTTCCCAACAGGTGCGCGAGCAGCTATCTGAAGTAGCAGGACACGAGTCAAGGGTTGCGAGATCGCTTTATCGAGTATAATGATCCAAGCCATTAAGCACCTGGACAACCCTGCGCCTCGAGTTTCAACTTGTTCAGAGTATGCCATCACAGACAGCCTTCCAGACACAATAGTAGTTATAACACCTCCAGCTAACCTAGCCCACATCAACCAGAACTAACCCGAACCCACATAACCAAAACTAAACTACCTCACTCAAATTTACCCAACCCACCTAACCTAACAGAACCTATCGCAACCAGACCTAACCTAATTACCTAACCTACCACACCTAACCCAACCGAACCTAGCCTAACCTAACATATGAGTAGTCCAATTCCAAAACTCATCTTGTCGACTTTCACTAAAACTGCGCAAATTGCGAAAAACTGATTTGCGAGCCCATTTGTGACATGGCCAAAGCTGTTTTTCAAAGTGGATCTATTATTGAATAAGGCGAGTTTTGGGAACTATCATCACGTCAAGTTCAGCATTCATATAAAAGCTACACAAAGCTGTTTAGAACTCATTTTTCTTTGGTGATGGACAAGACGAGTTTTGGAACTGGACAACTCATATATAACCTAACCTATCTTAATAAGAATTAACCCATAACCACCTAACCTAACCCAACTTACCCAGAACTAAACTAGCCTAGCCTAGCCTAACCTAAACTTACCTAACCTACCTCACCCAGAACTAACATGACCCCATCTAACCTAACATAAACTGACATAACTTAACCTAACCCAACCAACCAAACCCGACCTACCTAACCTAAACCACCTAACTTGACCCCAACTAACCTAACCCGACCCCACTTAACCTAGTCTAGCCTAACCTAACCTTACCTAACCTACCTCACCTATTCCAACCCAACCTGGCCTAACCTAATCCAACTTACCCAGAACTAACCTAGTCTAGTCTTGCCAAACGTAATCTCACCTTACCTACCTCATCCAGAACTAACACGACCCCACACCTAACCTAACACGAACCCATATAACCTAACCTGACCCCACCAAACCAAACCTAACCCTTCTCCACATAACCTAGCCTAGCTTACCTAACCTAATCTTACCTAACCTACCTCACCCAGAACTAACTCGACCCACCCCTAACCTAACCCAACCCCACCAAACCTAACCCGACCCCAACCAAATCTAACCCGACCCCTCATTACCTAACATTATGTCGCGAGTCTCCCTTTTTGTTATTTAGATTTATTATATTTATATTCTGCTACCATTGAAATACCATTGACTCTTGAAATGCGTACTGGTAGGTAGATCGAACACAAAATAAGCTGTTGCCTATGACTGCTGCTCATTTAGAGCTAACATTACATTTTAAAATTGAATTAATTATTCCCAGAGGATAGTTATATTAAAGTTAAGAAATAAAACATAGGTTCAAGTGCCAGAAACCTTAATAAAAAATTTAAAATATTAGATTTTACAATTGGTTTGTTGTTAAGCTTAAATTTATATTACTTCAGAAATATTTGTTTTATATAAACGGGACCCCTTACAACAAACTTTATTTGAATATTATAATAAAACATATAATATAACAGCTACATTAAGTTACCATTTATTTATATTTAATGAAACAAGCATGTTTATGTTGAATGTTGAGAAAGAGAATAACAGACGATGTATTACCATAATTGCAGTATCCATAGTCAATATAAAAGCATAAGAAAGTCGGTGAGGCACCTACATATCGCCATGTTGAAAGACGCGGTGACATCACGCCATTCCCAATTCGGTCTGCCTGGTTAGCAGACAGTCGAGCCACGAACATCGTGAACTGGACAGGGAATTGAGTTGAAATTTGAGACTAATATCTAGGAATTGACCACTTGCATCTGGCAACTGGAACTTGTAACTTGCAACATGCACTTGCACCCTCTGTGAACAGAGGCAAAAACAGGAAAAATTAGTTAACGTTTGTGACTAGTAAAAGGGAATGGCCTCTCACGGCGGGAACACTTACCAAAGCTGAGGGTTACAAAGCTCCGGCGGGAGCATCTAGAAGTTAGTAGATGTAGATACTTGAAAAATATGTTCTACATTTTCCAGAAACAGAACCACGGCACTACTATATTATAAAATAACAAAAGGACTAGAGTAGCCCTCTATTGAATACATCCTGACGTGTAACACATGTAACAAAAGAAAACTAGTCTTGTACAGAAGCACGTCTGCCGTGCACATAGTGAGACTTAGTAATGGCGCGAAGTGACGCTTCGCGAGACCGCATTCCTAATGCCGGAGATTAAAAATCTCTCAAGAGATGGCGTGCGAGTGTTGAAATGGCCAGAAGGGCCTACAGTACAAGGTCCAGTTAAAACTGGTAACAACCGACAGTACAAATACAGTGCAAAGCACTTTCTTACTAACTGAAAGGGGGTGGGGGTGGTACAGAGTAAGGCTAACGGCATCGCTACAGAGCGTGGGAGCGCTGCAAGTACAGCAGAAACATATCTTACATGCGGCCCGAAATACCATTCTGGAGACATGTAGCAAGAAGCGAGTGCTGTAGCTACAGCAAGCAAGTGGCTGCCAAGGCGGCAGTGTGCACGTATGGCCGGAATAATAAAGCAAATTAAATTTTAAAATTCCCCAAAAACCAACAAACACTTTAAATGATAATCAAATGACAATATAAATCTTACTGATAAACTTGTTCTGTCTTAGCAGACAACAGAATGAATGTTAAATGAAAATATTGTGTTTAAAAAAATAAATTAAGTAAACATTTTAAGACAGCACATTAATTTATCTTACACAGAGCCAACTCAACCTACCTAACCTAACCTAACCTAGCCTAACCCAACCTAACTCACCCATAACTAACCTAACACAACCCAACCTAACCTAACCTAAAATTCCTAACCTATCTCAACAAAAACTAACCCATACATGCCTAACCTAACCCACTTTATCCAGAATTAACCTAACCTAACTTAACCGTACATAACTCAACCTAACCTATGACTAAAACAACATACCCACACAACCCATAACTCATATCACATAACATACAAAAATTCTACCATGAAGCACATATCACGTATATGCATATCATCGTTCTCAAAAATTACACCATTATAACCTAAAGAACCCCATTAACCACAAACAGCTCCTCAAACAACTACGTGAACTACTCACATATCCCCTAATGCTCCTCATAACATATCTCCACATGCTCCTCCTCACACTCCTCACATATCTCCTCATGCTCCTCCTCACGCTCCTCACATATCTCCTCAGACTCCTCATGCTCCTCAAATAGTTTATTATGTTCCTCACAATCCTCCTCATGCTGCTCACGCTCCACACCAGTCTCCACATATTCCTCACCTGTCACCACACACTCCACACCAGTTCCCACATGCTCCACATCAATTTTCACTCCTGCCACCACCTCCACCACCACCAACGCACATATGACCGCAGGCAACACATAGCTACACAGACACAGCAGGCTCCAAACACAGCACCACAGGAATCACACATACTACCACAGCCACTACACATAACATAGCAGACACTGCAAACGATTACTCCACACCCCATATACATAGCTCTCCACTCCTACAAACTAATCCCATTATGTAAGTAGCTCTACACAACTACATATTCACCTACACATTCATATCCTCATACGCCTCATTATCTACAGTTTCAACATGTCATTTCAATTCCTGCCACCTACTCATCAAGACCTAAACTGACAACTATATTTAGAGACGAATTAAAAGTGATGGTAGTAGGGGTGACTCCAACGATTATTAACAAGCTGAGACCCCTTCCACGATGCCATTATAAAACTCACCGAACACTAAGTCCCTCATACAGACATTTAAATAGTATGACGTATGGGTAGTGTGGCTGTATTCAAATCTTCTGTGCCAAGGATCCTTCATAATATCTCTAAGGGGACCATTTCTTCTTATGATGTTGGAATCTTTCTGACATTAGGCATGGTGGACCGGCAATCTCCTTCTCATCCCTTCTCCCCACACCGTGCTCCTCCTACTCTTCCTCTTCTATTATAGGCACCAAAAGGTGCCACGACCATCACATGACGCTTTATTGTGTGACCTTGTTTTGTAGTGAGGCCTGGAGAAGTCATCAGGCCACTTAACCTACCCAAAAACTCAAACCACTGCTACCTCATCCACATATTCTCAGGCTTACTGTTGCAGTTAAATCAGCGATTACGGTGGTGGTTGTGATAAGGCTGATGTTTCTTGAGTATGTAGTCCCAGTCAATAAGACATCATAGAGCTCGTTCAATGACATATTCAACCTCTCATTGTAAACTTTAGTCACAAGAGCTTGGGAGAATCTCCCGACACACATTCCCACCCCTGATCTGCCTTCTCTACCTCCACCTCTCCTCCTCCACACCACCCCTTACAGCATTCCTCTAGTCCCCAAGGTATTGCAACATCCCTCTCGGTGCCACCACACTAATGACTCGCTCCACAGGCGCTGCCAAGTCGCTAGCTAATGTGCTGGTCCCAACCGGTGTGCGAGCAGCTTCCTGGAGTGTCAGAGCATGAGTCATGAGCCAAGGGTTGCAGTCATGTGTCATCGAGCTTAATGACCCAAGCCATTAGACACCTGGGCATTCCAGCTACTCCCAAGGCTGATATGACGAGACTGCATGCCTTACCCCGACCAGCTTATCGCCACAAGTTTCAACTGGCTTATAGTTTCGAATTTCAACTTGCCCAGAGTTTGTATGTGCAGCCATCACAGACAACCTTCCAGGCTCCATCAATGTCAGTTTTATGGCAATCCCAATAAAATTACATTTGTTAATAAATAATAGTAAGAAAATTCGGTTATAAATATATATTTACTTATTCCTCCATACAAAGAGTACGTTTACATAATTTAAATGTTATGTTATGCTTGCTAATGCAGCTATCATGACTTGCATCGATACCAAGTAACCGCATCAGCATTTTATTTCCTATCTTCTTCAAAACGTTCTCATCTAAATATGTGTTTGGATACTCGCTAGCACAAAACTCTACACATTTAGTGGAGAAACTGAAAAGTATCATGTTGCAACCTGAACACATCCTAGTCAGTTTTGATGTAGTGTCGCTTTTCATGAAAGTACCAGTCCAAGTAGCTCTCCAGATCCTACTTGACGAGCTTGAGGAGGACCAATGCAACCACGAACTGGTGAAGCTCATAGAATACTGTGTCGAATCAATATTTTTTACATGTTGAGGAAAAGTCTTTGTGCAAAACGAGCATGCTGCTATGGGATCACTACTTTCACCATTACTGGCGAATATCTTTATAGCTAACTTCGAGCAAAGAGCCATCGATGCTAGCCCTTAACAAACCACGACACTGGTTCAGATACGTTTATGATACATTCGTGGTTTGGAGAAATGGAGATGAGAAGTTGGAGCAGTTTCTTGGTCACCTGAAAAATATCCACCACAACATACAGTTCACCATGGAGATGAAAAAGGATGGCCAACTACCCTTCCTGGATCATTTAGTCTACAGGAAGCCCGATAACACCTTAGGCCACAAAATCTACAGAAAACCCACACACACTGTCAGATACCTACAACCTCCATGCCAGAAATAAACTGTGCTCAATATGCTTATCTTTAGGGCAAAAAACATCTGTGAATAGCAACACCTGAGAGAGAAGTTCAATCACCTGACTACTGCACTAGAAGCCAATGGTTACACCAGGCGATAGATACAGCATACCATCAAGGCTGACTCGAAAAAGATGGAAAAGGAAAAACTAAACAATGTTGCCATATTGCTCTACATTAAAGGCACTACTGACGATCTGGCCCACCTTCTTAGAAAACACGTGATACAAACAGTAATGAAGCCAACGAACAAAATCAGCAGTATACTGGGATTGGTTAAAGACAAAACTCCAGCCGAAGAATAGGCTGGTGTCTACAAAGTTCCCTGCTCAATTGTTAAAGTCTACATAGACCAAAAAAAAAGGAAAATCACCACCAGAATAAAAGAACACATACGAGCCTACAAATATGAAAACCAGCAGTCAGCCATAGCATAACACTCCATCCACGCCAGACATAGCATTGAGTTTAACAGTTTCAGCATAATAGCCAATATATGGAATTATATGTTGAGGACTATCCGAGAAGCCATATAGATATCAAAACACCCCGACAACATGAACAGAGAAGGCGGCTTCAAATAAAATAAAATATGGGTTCCTCTCTTCATGGAAAATTAAAAAAAAAAAATTAACTCAAGGGATCCGAGTACATGCTCGCCAGGATTGGCTGCCAACACCTACTAAACAGAAGGATGCCTGCAGGTGGTTGGCCGAACAGCCCAGCCAATCAGAAAGCAGCACATCAGAGACCACTATATAAAGAGACCATCCCATCCCAGTCCATCTCAGTCCGATCCTGCATCGACCTGAAGATGACAGCTGCAAGGACTGTCGAAATGTTGTCTAAGAAGCAACACAAGAAGTGGCTCAACCTGAAAAGACAAGATAATGTGAAACATTAAAATTAACAAGGCAATATTGTTAATGCTAAAAAAACTAATTGAATTGAACTCCAAAAGTACTACTACACAAAATTTGGCAAACATAAAAAAAAGCACAGGAAAAACCGTTCAGTATTTGGATCACAACCTACAAGTCCGAGGCCTTTCATAAATTTGACATGTGAAGGCCTGTTAAGTGATTTCATGAGTCAACCAGCAACTTTACTGTCAGTAGTTCACTTTAGTGATGCCCTCTTGGAGCTTTCCCCTTATAAAATGGTAGTGAATGTCCACATGCTTCAGCCTTTTGTGGTTTCCAGGATTCTTCGACACAGTAATGGCTGCTTGGTTGTCCTCGTAGATAGGCACTGACTCACCTGGCTGAGGAACACCAAGGTCACTAAGAACTCATTTCATCCAGCGAGCCTCTGTTGCAGCCGAGCTGAAGGGCCATATACTCAGTCTCTATTAATGATAGAGTCACAGTGAGCTGTTTATTTGATGTCCATGTCACTGTACATCCGTGAACTTAAAACACAAACCCTGTCTTCCAGGTCTCCTCTCCAATCAGCGTCAACGTATCCCTCCACTCTCTGAGTTGTCTCTTGACGACTGTACACTAATGACAGTTCTAGTGTTCTTTTAATGTATCGCAGGACACATTTTAGAGCTATCCACAACTGATCACTTACACTGTTCTGGTGCCTGCTCAGCAATCTGATTGTCGCACTCAAATCAGGTCTTGATCCTACTGCCACGTACACAACGCTACCAATCAGTTGACTGCACCTTGTCTATTACTCATTGTCTTCAGACAGTTTGTCATTATTCGATAATTTGAAGGGAGGGTCCATCGCAGTCGTTACTGACCTACAGTTTTCTATACCATACATAACTAGAACTTATTTTAAAATTTGAGTTTGGTTTATCTTGAGAATCCCTGATTTTCTGTCTCGTGAAATGCATATTCCTAAATAGCTTGAAGTGTTCCACGAGATATTTCATCTTGAAATTTTTCTTATGTTTTCACTTTAGCTTTTCGATTTCCTTCTCACTTACTCCGACTATCAGAAGATCGTCTACATACATTAAAACATACAGTAGAGTGCAAAAGTTTCGGGCCATCCTATTTGTCATACATATTGAACAGAAGTACGATGGTGAAGGCAATATAAGTTATAAATTATAACAGATATTCACTTAAATTTTTAAAAAGTGAGTTATATAAATTATTATTTATTCTACATTTTGTTATTATGGGATTATGGGATTTCGAAGTCTTTATTCTGCATTAATAAACTAGCAAATTTTCAGTTTTAGATGTTTTTTTTTCGCTTAGAAAAATCATTAACAATTAATGAAGGGGAAAAGAACGTGTACACTTGCATTAATTGATATAATTGTTTGCCATCTATGCAGTCACTGCACTGCGAATGTTTATGAGAATGTGTATATTCGTTTGGGACACATTAAATGGGGTGTTATTTACTCAATTCATTAAAATAAATTGAACACTTATTTTTTCTGTTAATGTATGTGAATCTGGAATTAGAGTGTGTATCTAAACCTACAAGTTTAGTACTATCGACATTTATTACAAATTTTTTAACAAAACTATAGCCAGTCAATGGTAGATAGATTTTATTAAATTAAATAATTAAGAATATTGATAAATACCATAACAAATCTATACAGAAAATTAAAAATCCGTGGACTGTGAAAAACTGAAATTGGAAAGTTGACATAACAATCGGTGTTATCGGCATATCGATGTACCGAAAAGTTTCAGTGTTATTGATGTACCGAAAAGTTTCGGTATTATCGATACACTGAAGAGTTACGATATTATCGGTATACAGTACTGAAAATTTCGGTATTATCGTTATACCGAAAAGTTACGATAATATCGATGTACCGAAAAGTTACGATATTATCGATATACCGAAAAGTTACAATGTTATCGATATACCGAAAAAACCGAGTAGGCAGTTGAAATTAATATCGATATAAAATTTTCTGATATCGAACAACCCTAATATACACAACATCAATGAGAGTCAGAAATCCCTTGTAGGGTCCGGGAAAAAAATTATTTTAAGAAAGCGAACTTTAGATTTGTCCGAATCATACAGAAAAGTTGATAGCGACCAAGAACCAAGTATGGGAAGATTTAACAGACTAATAGAAGCAGCATTTAGCTTATTCAACAGAACCCTAATGTTTTGCAGGATTTAGTCAGTCCACACGTGTGACAAGATTGCTTGTGGCTAAGCTAACGCGAAGAGGTTTAGTGCCGTCATAAACAGACGAGGTAGAAACATACGAGTATTCTTCTATCAGCGAAGTAGAAGGCGAACTTAACCGTCTCTTGGTCGAGGACAATAGTGCTTATAGGTGATTCGGAATAAAGTGAGCACTCAAAAAAGCCCTGATTAATTTCTATTTTCTGCCAGTTTGTATCTTTCCGCTGCATGTAAATATCAAAATTGCCACGTGCTGTTATTTACATAGGCTTGTACAATGTTTACACTTACGTTACATTGCTCCGATAAATTTTAGCAACAATATGTACTCATTAAATGCACGGCTGTTGAATATGCGCTAAAGTAATCTTAGTTATAAACACATGCGAGTAAACGTTTTACAACACTGGTTTCTCTGCGTCTACTCTACAGGCGCTATTACCGTTACGATTCTCGTAAATGCATGCACATGCACAGTATATTCGAACTTTTAAATATAAACCGCCTCTAAAACATGCACGACACATGCAACTAAAGAATTCAAGTTCCGTTCAGCATACTGCAATGAACGACGACGACGCACGTAAAGAGAAACGAAAAACAACGTGTTGTGTACATATACAGTTCTTGCATTGTGCGTGTGTGTGATATCACTCCCAGACCTCATCACTACCCATCATGCACCTGCATCAAAGTTCAGTAGAAGACAAGATGGCGACGTCGTAAGTGTGTATTGTGATGCTGTCTAAGCTAACGTGTATTTTAATTTAATTTCCGGGTATTATGTTACACGTCTCAGACATTTTGGTCCTCCGGGCAGGATGTTTCTGCGGAAACACCGAATGGCAAAGTCGGTCGTGATAATTCAAGCTCGCACGGTGCGTGTGTGTCGTCTCGTTGTGTACTGTTTTGGCGCCATCGTGGACTCTACTCACAAAAGAAGTCTTTACTTGCGTAATGAACAGTTGGTGTACGGTTATCGATTTAGTGGATGATCTTAACTCATGCACATCTTTCA
>PNEQ01092105.1:0-44320 GCA_003012365.1 Medauroidea extradentata
AATGGCACACACTAAATTACATAATAAATTACGTTACATATTTTGCTGATAGTGAATGATGCATTTATAAATGTCTGCTGAAAACATGAAAGTGAACATAGCGAACATGGTAACCCTTGATGGCCTTCGGCACATACTGTACACTGCTGTTTGATACACAATACACTTCGCACTAAATGATTTGGCATGCATATACACTAGGGTTGCAAAATGATTATGGGAGAGTCTGAGAATGCTTTTGGGTGGGTGGAAAAGGACACACTTGCGCCGTTATGGGCTTAACCAATACGCTGGCCCTGCGGCCGGCGTAAATTCTACCACGATCGACGATGACGCAACTAACAAAATCAATAATAACGTATTTTCTTAATGTGTGAAACAGAAAAACAAATACTATTTCTAATTCCATATGTTTAGGCTGGCGATCGTGAAAAAATTATACATTACAGATTACTAATGACTTCACATCATTTAGCAATGATATTCATACACAGTTACTTCTAATACTTTTGAATGTGTTCATAAGAAACCATATTTATTACAAAATGGACAAACACACTCCAGCGAGCAAAGCAGCAAAAACTTAATTCTGATGCCACCTGATGGCGGAATTTTAAACTATGTATGTCGCGCGAACATTAGCGGCAATGTGTCGATTACAGTTTTGAAGTTCAGCGGGTTGTTTAATCACTTTGTGCTGGAGCTAATTAAGTCAAATTACACAATCAGCAGGTATGTTAATAAGATCATAAATAAATATTTTAAAGTAGGCTGTATGATATACAGAGAGGTCATTGCATTTGATGTTCTTTCACTACCGGTAATGCTGTATTTAAATAAGAAAATACATGAAACTACATGCAATGATTCACTACCAACCATACAAACAATAACATAACTATTGTTAATGTTGACTTATACGCAGTAACGGGTTAACGGCTAGAAATTTTTTTCAGAGGTTAAAACTTTAGAGCTCACTTTATTCCGAATGTCCTATAGAAACAGTTTGGTATTATTAAAGAACCTCATGGTCATATCCGAAACTTAAAATTTTGCGTCTTCATTGTATAGAACAAAATATTGCATAAAAGTGAAAAATTACTTAAAACCAGGTTACTTTAGAGACAAAAAATTTTTCTTGCCTGAATAAGCTTGGAATAAAAATAAAGGCACAGTTGCAATAATTCAAAAATGAATTAATTCCCCATGGAATCCTGATGAGAAAATTGGATATACTGCTGGATAAGCAGGTGGTTGACTGTATTGAGGACTTTCTCAGGGGACGAAGTCAGAGAGTGAAAGTGGGGGAGGAAATGTCCGAAGACAAAGAGGCTACATGTCGCAGGGAAGTGTGTTGGAGCCTATTCACTATAATGATGAATGACATGGGATCGCAGGTAAAATAAGACTGTTTGCAGAATACTGTGTACTGTACACAGAAGTGGGCAGTGGAATCAATTTGCAGGAGGATATTGATAGGTTGTGGTCCTGGACAGTGAAGATTCATTACATTTTTAATTTAAAGTATGTTTGTTTCATATTTAGCTGTACCTTATAATGTAGGCCTAGTGGTCATTCCAACAATGCACCTAAGAGTTTTCTTAAGAACTATTAGTGAATTTATTTGTTAAGAGTCAGCACATCTGTGGAAATGTATTCAGTAACCATGAATGGATTCTACTTAAAATAAGTAACATTTAATCTGGTAATTTGAAACCACTCATTTAACAGTAAGAACAGTTTGCTTAGTAATGTTGATATTTATTTTAAATTTAAATTATTATAATTGGATTTAGTAAATTTTCAATACCTACTGGAATGTATTTTTTCTTTTTTTGCTAAAATTGCCTGCATTTGAATTTAATGAAATTATATGTATTCATTGATAAAGCTTGGAGAGTAAGGACAGACATACCAATCTAAATTTCACTTTCCATAAAAAACTGCTATACTTCAGTTCAAAACTAGCATATAAAGACAATAGTTGGGAATTTGTCACCAGATTTTGGTTGCAAGCTATAAAATAACAGACTGTTGCTAATTGGCAGCATACATTTTAAATTTAATGTTTCTTTCTCTTAGTAACAAAGTTATTTCTAAATATAATTGTATATCATTGGTTTGGAAACTTAACTGTTCATGTTTATAGTCATGTGGAAATATTACAAGTTTAAAATTATCTGATGATTATGAATGGAGGCAGAACCGAGTGGGTTCTGCTTGCAAAATGTCAAGAATAGGTGATTCTGTGCCATTAGTAGGCCATGACATGTGTTTCTTTCACTATATTTAAAGTAATTTATGAAGTTAGGTTTTTTTAATTGTTAAATTTTCGGGGATCACCAGCCACCAATTTGTTGGACTATAAACTTTCCTTTGGTTTGCTCGACGGATGCCTCCATTGTAGCTTCATGCAATAAACCCCAACATTTCCAAGAGCTCTGCCATTTTCATTCCTCGTGCTACATTGTAGGAACCCACGCCTTCAATTTTTTTTATAACGTGGAGCTAGTGGACACATGGCAGTGATACGAGGGGCATGTCACATTTTTTGTTTGTCCAACGTGCAACGCATCACATCTTTTTGTCTCCCACTGCAGAGCTTTGATGCACAAGTTGGTTATGATTACTAGGAAGAGAGTGGTGAGTAAAGAGGTGTACAGATGGGAGGGGCAGGAGATAGAGAAAGTCGCAAAATATAAATATCTAGGGAGTTGTGGCACAGGCTGATCTAAGGTGAACAAAGCAGGTGGACAGAATGGTTAAGAAGGGAAGAAAGGCATTTTGACAGCTAGGGAGGGTGTTGAGGGGGGGGGGTTTACTGGTGAGGTGAAGGGAAAGGCATGTTGTAAGATGGTTCGTTCAGTATTGGAATATGCTTCCGCCGAGTGGGATCCGTACGTGGAGGTGGAGGTGCAGGAACTGGAGAAGGTGCAGAGAACGGCAGCGAGATGGGTAATGAGTAAATGGAAAAGGTAGAGTCAGGCTGGTGAGGAGGAAATGAACTTCAGACCTAGCCGGGATTATGAAGCAATTGGGATGGAAACCGTTGAGGGACAGAAGGAGAAAGGAAAGACTGGTCAGGTTGTATACCATGTTGAATAGGGAGGGGGTGGGGCTGTTTGACCTGCAAACTAAGGAAACTTTTAGAGGAAAAGGAAACAGTGAGAAAATTCAGAGGGTGTGGAATGCGTTGTGGGATGAGTTGCAGCCTGATTGGGGGAGGGGGGAAAGGTATAAGAGGGGACTGTAGGATTGGCCTGTGGGGTTGGGGAGAGGTATGCTCGCCAGTGGGCGTTAGTCCAATTGCAAATGTAAAACTTATTATTATATGTCCAACAGTGCCATTCCCGTTTAGAATTATACTCAATTTTACTCGAAGATGATACACGCATTAAATAACAAAATTGTAAGTTTCCAGTCACCCTAGTTTACGGAATTGCACATATAACTGCTAATACGAGAATGCTCCCAAAAAGAGGTAGGCCTACAATGAAGACCAGTTTTGTTATTTTCCAATGAAAACTTTAAAGAAATGCACGGAGTACTAAAATGACATATGTTGTCATAGAACACATTTTTAAATTTTACTTAAGTGGTCAATATATTTTCAATGGTAGGAAGTGTGCAGTAGGTTTATGTCCAACATGGTCTTCTAGTCCACTTTCATACATGCTCATTGAGAGGTTTTCCAGTACAAAAGTTTGAATAATCCACATTCTGCTATTTGGTGTGGACCCTAAGTTTAATTTACAAACATAATGTTTTGGTGAATATTAATAGCTACTACTCATTGTGTACTGGCCAAACTATTGATTTTAGAGGTACCACATAGTTTAGTACTGTGACGGGGCGGGTCTGGAGTATACTACTTACATTGCCGTCAACATATCTTCCACGTGGTCAGTCGTGATCGTATAGTGGTTAACTTAAACAAAAATTTCGCTGTAGGCTACTCAAATAACCTTAAGTTTATTTGCGTGACTGCTTTTATTAACACTTTAAAAATTCAACTTTACAAACTGTAACAATTTAGACTGCAATCATCTCAAATCAAAGTCAAATCCTGACGCTCCCGGGAGAGAACAGTTCAACACAAAAAAAAAATCTTGTAAGTTCAAACTAAATTGTTTAAATAACCAAAAAGCACACCACATCTCAATATTACGTTCTCGCGAATGCGAGGCCTCTACTCAGCGACTATTACACAAGGCTGCTCAGCCACCTCTCTCCCACACAGCCCACCAACTGTTCCAAACAACCATCCTTGTCCACCCCCGAACACCAAGCACTACACGGCGTCCGAACAACAAGTTACGACCGTCCCCGTCCACGACTAGGCAACAAGTAAGTAAAATGGCTGACCCCGCGGAGCTTGCTCTCTCCCTGCAGCGCCTCTAGCGGCCACCCAGCACACCAAGGTAAAAACGTAACGGAAAATTAAAACTAAATTAAATATAATAACAAATTACAAACTTTTATACCTTTAAACATCTTGTAAAGTGAAAATATTGCTCTAAAACCAAAATTACACAACAACTTACAACATAAATTTAAATAAATTCGAACCACGTGTCCTTCCATTGGCTCAAACCAGCCCGCGCAAACATATTACCATCTCTCTCGCACACTCAACGAGCGGCGGCGCACGTGCACTTTGTGAAAAGTAAAAATATTAGAAAAACTGTTAAAAATCTAAATATAGCAATTCCTGGAACTGGGCAGGCACACCTGTGCCATCCAACTACACTTGCCAACAATACACCCAGCCCTGAATTACAATACAATAACAGTTAAGCTGCAAATGATAATATTAAATTTAAATTAGAACACAAAGTTGACTCAGCCTAAACAAACCAAATTAAATACATATAAAATTTAACCATTTCAAACCTTATACAGATAAAAAGCCAACAACTGTCAACAATACCTCAAAGTAATTATATAGATAATAACAAATTCATTAAGTCAAACATAAGGAAATAATAAAATAAAAACAGGAAACAATAAAGGCCTAAGTGGTGGGTGGACCGCCTCACCGTAGTGCCGTGCCGCCTGCAGGGTCCCTATCGCACACCCCTGTGGCGGCACTACCTGCACGGATGATGGTGGCTGTACATCTGCGTGGGGTATAAGTGTATATATATCAGTATGTATTTTTAATTTTGTTTTATAGTTAGTAAGTTAGTTGTTAAGGATTGTAAATATATATTTCTTTATTTTTAATTGTGTGTTACTGTGTTTAGGGTTAAATTTATTTGTTGTATATATATATTTTTTTTGCATGTGTAAGTTATTAGTAAGTAGGGAGAAGTGGATGGTAGTTTTTGTGAGAATTGATAAATGCGCTTCTGGGTGTTAGTTCGCCACGTGGCTTTAAGCACCTGGGAGCGCAACAAGGCGGTCCTGGGTGTTAGTTTACCACGTGGCGTTTAGGCACCTGGAAGCGCATTAAGGTGGCCGGATGTCAGCACTATTGTCTCCATTCCGATGGTGCCCTGGCCTGGTAAATGTGGTCCCCCATGACCTCCGAAAAATCAGGGGTTTATGGTTTCCAGCAGCAGAGTTTACGCCAGACTGTTAAGCACCCGGGAGGGCAGCAAGGCGCTTCTGGGTGCGAAGCTAACAGCTAATATGTTTTAATTTTAGGAAGGGGGGGGGTATCGATTAGTTATTAGTGGAGACAATCTTGCCATCTCACGTTAGAACTCCTGTAGTGCCGCCTGCAGGGTCCCTATCGCACACCCCTGTGGCGGCACTGCCCGCACGGGTGATGGTGGCTGTACATCTGTGTGGGATATAAGTGTATTTATATCTGTATGTATTTTTAATTTTGTTTTATAGTTAGTAAGTTAGTTGTTAAGGATTGTAAATATATATTACTTTATTTTTAATTGTGTGTTACTGTGTTTAGGGTTAAATTTATTTGTTGTATATATTTATTTTTTTTTGCGTGGCTAAGTTATTAGTAATTAGGGAGGAGTGGAGGGTAGTCTGTGTGAGAGCGGGTAATGTGCTTCTAGGTGTTACTTTACCACGTGGCTTTCACGCACCCGGAAGCGCTTTAGGATAACTACATGTCTGCGTTCGGGTGCTGCAGTTCAAAAGAATCAGAATACTAAAATTGGTCGGTGTTAACCAACCAAACCTCAGACATATTCTCTGTAGCTAGGTGACAGGCATGGAGGAGCCTGACAGGTAGTGATTGCCAAAATTTGCAGGGTATACCTGGGGGGGGGGGGGGGTGGTTCTGTTAAAGTAGGAGTGGGCTGGTCATTCATCTCTTACCTCAACTTCTTTTGAAGTCATTTCAGCGGAGGTGAGAAGTTTTCTGCAAGTGAAAAATTGTGTAATAAATTATAGTAAGAAATGTATTGTGTCATAGTATATGCGAGTAAAATAATTATAATTGTAATAAAATTAGTAATGATGAGGTATTAATAGTAAAAAGTTACTTTTTTATATATTTACCAAAAAAAGGTAATTATTTTGTTGTATATTGCAATTTATTTAAATTATTCTAATTTATTTACGTGCAACTTGTTTGGTGATATACTTTTCAAGTGCTACATATGTTTTCATATTAGTTAGCCAAGAAATAAAAAGTTCACTTTGAATAATTATATTTCGTATCTGTTCATTGAATACTTAAATATTATAAATATTGAAAAGAGAATGTAAATATTTTTTTTATGTCTCATTAAAACAAACCATATTTCTTTTCTGCTAAAGTATTGTACTTACAGAACAAAGTGGTAATAAAAGTGGTTATAAATTAAATGAAAAGCATATAGTTTTAATTTTAACCTTTTCAATGCATATAATATAATTTTTTGTTTGCATACAACAAGGTGATGTACAATTTGTTACTCATCCCATTATTCATATGACATGTTAACAAGTACACATAAATATTACATTACTTATAACCCTGCATATAGAAACCTTAAAATTCTATATTTTTCTTTAACATTGCACATAAATACTATTACCATAGCTGCCAACTCTTATGATTTTCCCGTACAATGTACAGTTTCGTGCCCTATTGTACGGTTGTACGATTCATGTGAATTATTGTACGATTTTCAAGCTTTCCAATTTTTTCCCCGTTTGGTTAGTTCATAAAGAAATCTGGTACTGAAATCCCATAATTTCATTTCGATAATGTGGTATGTATATCTGATTTACAGTGTCGTATATAATAAAGAAAACTGTAATATTGTAGTTTCGGGAACTAGCGTGCTTTATTTATAGCCATTGTACTATATTGTTCACTACAGAGTACCGTATTGTGAGGCGGTCCACCCACTTCTTGGCCTTTATTATATCATGTCTTGTTTTATTTTATTATTTCCTTATGTTTAGCTTATTGAATTTGCTATTATCTACTTAATTATTTCGGGTATTGTTGACAGGAGTTTGTTAGGGTATTGTTTGGCTTTTTATCTGTATCAATTTTGAAATTGTTAAATTTTATATGTATTTAATTTGGTTTTTTAGGCTGAGGCAACTTTGTGTTTTAATTTAAACTTAATATTATCATTTGCAGCTTAACTGCTATTGTATTGTAACTCAGGGCTGGGTGTATTGTTGGACAGTTCTGTTTGTTGGCACAGGTGTGCCTACCCAGTTCCAGGAATCGCTATACTTAGATTTTTAACCGTTTTCTAATACTTTTACTTTACACAAAGTGCACGTGCGCCGCCGCTCGTTAAGTGTGCGAGAGAGACAGCAATATGTTTGCGCGGGCTGGTTTGAGCCAATAGAAGGACACGTGGTTCAAATTTATTTAAAATTATGTTGTAAGTTATTGTGTAATTTTGGTTTTTAAGCAATATTTTCATTTTACAAGATGTTTAAAAGCATAAAAGTTTGTAATTTATTGTTATATTTAATTTAGTTTTATAATTTCCCGTTACGTTTTACTTTGGTGCTCTGGATGGCCGCTAGAGGCGCTGCAGGGGGAGAGCAAGCTGCCTGGGGTCGGCCATTTTACTTACTTGTTGTCTGGCCGCGGGCAAAGATGGTTGTGTGACTGGTTGTCTGGAACGGTTGGTGGGCTGTGTGGGAGCGAGGTGGCTGAGCAGCCAGGTATATTAGTCGCTGAGTAGAGGCCTCGCGTTTGCGAGGACGTACTGTTGAGATGTGGCGTGCTTTTTGGTTTCTTTAAACAATTTAGTTGAATTTATAAGTTTTTTGTGTTGAGCTGTTCTCTCCCGGGAGTGTCAGGTTTTGACTATGGCTTGAGTTGATTCAGTCTAAATGGTTACAGTTTGTAAAGTTTGAATTTTTAAAGTGTCTAATAAAAACAGTCACGCCATTAAACTGAAAGTTATTTGAGTAGCCTACAGCGAAATTTGTTTAAGTTAACCACTATACGATCACACTGGCCACGTCAAAGGTTAAGTCTACAATAATGTAACTACATCAAGCTACATCTTCAGTTAACGCCGACGCGTTACATTTCTTGGTGCTGTGAACAGGATATCGGCAAAATGTAAGCAGATTCATCCTGTAGCTGACAGGTTACATTTCTTGGTGCCGTGACCAGGATGTTGTAAGTATCTTCATCATCAGTTAACGCTGGCGCATTACATTTCTTGGTGCCGTGACCAGGATATCGGCAATGTAAGCAGATTCATCCTGTAGCTGACGCGTTACAGTATTATTCGCGCATCGTAAGAACGTATCCCGAACTTTGCCGAACACACCCGATCGATTGCAGTTGTCTTCCTTGCTAAAAATGGCTGTCGTGACTCGTGCAAACGAAAGTCACGAGACTGTTTCAATTTGAAGTGGCTTTCCAATTTACCGTTTCCGTGTAGTAATTGCTCAAGAACATGCACAAAATCTTGTGAACTGAAAGAAACTATCGTTTAATTCTTATTTTTCCAGCAAACGTTGAAGCGTACGTCGTAGTTGCGTAGTGTTTGTAAACATGGTTTTTGACCAGGTTAAATGTATCATTTTGTTATTGTGACGGCGTATTTTAGTACCGGTAATTGTATCGAAGTCGCATATTTAATAGTCGTAAAACGTAGGAATACTGCAACTTTCATATCTGGGAAATACAACTGTGCAGTTCCTACAATGACGTTTTTATACAATTGCCAAACCGTGCGGATGTAAAAACTGTTCAAAAATTTAGAGTATGTGGTATTGTATAAGAGAATAAATACTCTCATATCTGAATGTTCAACGATGTACGATTTTTTTCTCAAATCCACAGTATTTGCAGTCTCGGAGAGTTGTGGTTAGATATGCCAAGTGTGATTAAATTGCCTAATTTGCACTCTAAGAATTTTTCGTGCATTAATAGAACTGTGAAAGAGAATTTAAAAGCTGTATTACCAGAAATCGTAACGTAGGGGCCTATCTATTGATGTATTAAAATCGGTAAAGTTTGTAAACTTGCAGAAACCAAAACTATCTCTACTAGGTTTTTTTTAGATTTGTATGAATATATTATGAGCAGTATTTATGATGGTGCAACAAAGTAAGCCTGATTTATAATTCGTTCAGTAATTTCCCTGTTAAGTTTGTTTTCTTTATAATTGCTCTAGAGAGACTATGCAATTTTAGCAATGAACACAACGTATGAATAGTAGTCAAAATGTTATGTAATTTTATTAATTATTCAGCATATTCTAATTTTTTTGATACAACATATTGACATGTTAACAGTGTAATGTTTTATTTAAAAAATAGCCAAAGTGTTTTAGTTCGTTGGCATTTACATATACACAACACGTGAAATGCCGCCACTTGTTTACGCAAAATTTTACTCATTTTGAAAATTGTACTATTTCTGAATCCTTGAGGTTGCCAGCTATGTATTACTCTTATCTCATTTCAACAAGACAATTTTTTCTTAAAATTGCACATTCTATTAAGTCTAACTACAGTATTCCCTAATGATATTTATAATCCTGTATATAGGAACATTAAAATTCAAAATTTTTTGGTAAAGTTGCAGATTAATAAACTTCTGCAAGCTGTATCCCCTTATTAAATACCTCGCAATGTTCGGTACATACTACACAGTTTGTAAGATAATTATGGTGTTTAAATGTTGCAACAGTTTAGTAATTAATTTAAAGTGAAAAAAAATTTAATACTTTTTTTTCAGTAGCTATTATATAAACTGGCAATTTGGATGCAGTTTATATTGATTGCATTGAATTATGTATATAAGTTACGGAAATAATTACAAACAATTTGAAAATTATGTTTTCAATTGGTCTGTATGGTGTAATGAGTACGTATGGCAACGTACATAAGGTTTATTACATGTGTGATTGTGAAATTTGCATAATTTGAAAATGTTACGTAGATATATGATTGTAACGTAGAGAGGAGAAAAGAAAATAACTGTGCAGTGCGTACTGAACAGTGTGACGAAGTACAGATTCATATAAATTTAGAAAATTATAATTTCCAAATATTTATAATGTTGACAGTATGGACAATGGCGGAAAATTTTCATTATCATAGTCGTCTTGTTCACCACGAGGAGAGGCTCCGGCATGTTTGGATGTAGGTGTGCTATGTACATGCGTCTTGTATGCCGCGGTGTAGGCAGCTGCCTGTCCAGTGAGGGATTGGAATACTTTTCTGATGGCCGCATTCCTGTCCTTCTTTTCAGGGTGGCCATGAAGTGCGAGAATGCCTGTAAATCTGTGAAACATCGATAAAATATTGAAATTCCTAAATGCACTCAATGCCCCTCCTTAAGTCTGTTCGTCTCGAACAGACACAACAGCCTCAGGTCCATAACAATGACAGCACACCCACATACAAACACAACCCGCCTTCTCATATGGAATGCCAGAAGTCTACACAACAAGAAACATGAACTCTCAGCCTACTTACACAGCACACACACAACAATAGCACTCATCTCAGAAACACATCTCAGCACAAACAAGAAATACTCAATACCGAATGGGATTCCTACCAAAATACACTGTTCCAGAAGGCCACAACACTTCGAAACACAGTAAACTCAATCACAACACCAGACCACATAGACAACACAGCCCCTGCCATTGAACAAGCCATAATCACAGCAGCCGAAAAACACATTCCAGCCATAACACCACGAGACACACACACCAAATTTCAGAAACACATACAACAAGCAATCACACACAGAAACAAATACAAGCGACTGTGGCAACGAACCCGTGACCTCTACCACAGGGAATGATATCGGCATGCTCAGGACACAGTGGAGGTGCTATGGAAGATTACTCGGCACCTTACCGGCAACTATGCCACAGTCCCGCCACTCACGCATGCAGGAGGGGTTGCCTACACTTCAGCAGGTAAGGCGAATGTGCTAGCCAGGGCTCTCGATAAAACCTTCCAGCCAAATGAGGGTAACGGAGACAGAGAACATGAGAATGCCATGCAAAGAACTTTGGCAGAGGTACTAGAGTGGGAAGAACCCGCGGAAACCCCTGAGATCACATCAGCCATGAAATCCATCCGTCGTAACACTGCTCCAGGCGAGGATGGCATACAACACACCCACTTCAAGCACCTACCATTACTATTCATCTCACTGTTAGCTGCATATTTCACTGTGATATTGCAGCTGCATCACTTTCCAAGCAAGTGGAGGCATGCTAGGGTCATCTCATTTGTAAAGCCAGGCAAATCACTCTCACTACCCACCAGCTACAGACCCATCAGTCTACTCTACACTCTCTCTAAATTTCTGGAGAGTGATGAATAGCAGGGTGGTAGACCACATTTCACGCCATTCCATACTTCGTGACGAACAGTTTAGGTTCAAGAGTGGGCACTTCACAGTTCACCAGCTCACCCAACTCTCTCTGGAAGCCACGAAGTTCATAGAATATCATCATACTGTCGTCGCCGTTCTAGACATAGAAAAGGCGTTCGACAGAGTATCCCCCTGGCCTGCTCTACAAACTTCACGAGTACTGATTCCCGCCATACATCACCCGATTCATATCATCATACCTCACCACTCGTTCATTTCATGTCAGTCTCGATGGCGAGAGGTCTCAGGTACGCCAGGTAAATTCAGGAGTACTACAGGGGAGCATCAAATACAGCACAGGGCACACAGCAGCCAACGAGGCAGCCCCCCCCCCCCCCAAACCTCTAACTGCCCAGGATAGGTCTTTAATCTAGAGGTATAACACGAACTGGCCTCACATCAGTATCCCATTCATATTACATTGGACCAACTAAAGATGGAAAACAGGCCGTCCATAGTGTTATACGAGGTGTTGTACAATGTTGTAGTGTTGTACGAGCTGCCAATTAGTCTACCAGACCTTCTGCATCAGTGCCAGTTAATCCAGGATTGGTCCTCACTTAATCCTGGACCAAGTGTTACCTTATTCATAAACGCCAACTAACGCCAGACTAGAAATAGTCGCCTTGTAAACTGTTGCCTTAGGACCGGTTTCACCAACCAAGTTTAAGCGATTTAATCTACATTACTCGGTACTTACTTAGGGCCAGTTTCACCAACGAAGTTTAACTTTGCCACAAAGCGAGATTAACAAAATTCGATAAAGAGCTAAACCTGAGTTTAAGTTACAGGTGTGTTCCACCAACAACACAGCGAGTTTATGTTACTAGAGATTAGTTCAACTTTGCTGCACGATGGGTAGTGTGAGCTGAGCTGCCTTAATTGTGTCCGAAATACCCGAACACAAGTCAGAAATTGCAGTATGTGAGATTGTGAATTATTTCATTTGGAAACTTTGTTACCGCGTTCTTGAGGGGAAGGAGGGAGTGATTTCATCATACTATCTAGGGGGGGGGGGGCGAATACAGCTGGGGGACTAGGTACCCCTGGGTAAATTTGGGGCAAAGCTATAAAGAAAGACCAGGGGAAGATGATCCAGCAAATATAATTTACCTAATTTTATTGCTGTAAAGGCAAATTTTTATCTACACACAATTGTTTAATTATTTTCTCGTCAGTATAGTTCTTGTTAACCTGAAAATACCAGACGTGAAACAGAACCTCGTAAACTGTAAAAATTTTTTTGTACTTTTACAAAGAAAATCTTTGGAAACCCAGTTGCCAAAGAAATTCCTTGTAAAACTACGATGGTTGTCGTAATAAAATACAAAGTATATGTTTGTAAAATTACAAGGAATAGCCTTGTAGTTGTACTTTTAACAAGGAAAAAAAAAATTTTAATGCTCACTGCACTTCATAAATACACTAATCTTATTTATCAGATAACTTTTGAATAAAAGACGTTCACATGAAATTATTTTGAAAATAAAAAAAATTGGAGATGGTAAGCATCGAACCACTCTCCCCACTCGTAGAACCTACGCATCTTACCCCTACACCACTGTGACTTCTGTAATGTCGGTGTATGTATCAATAAAAGTGAATGGACCGATTGTTTTGACAAGCGGAAATATTTGGAAGTCTGTATCATACTCGTCAACATAATGAGGCAGATACACAGGACTATAGTCTTCATCGTCTGTATTGTCTTCAAATACCAAATTATACAGTGCTCGCGCCATTTTATAATGAACTTAAGAGAGATTAGTGACGTTACCCGGCCAAAATCGAGCAGTTAAAATTTAATCAACAACATCGTGTTTGCATCAAGTAGTATGTTCCATGATGTTGTGAAAGCAGAAAATATTGCCATTCATTTGCCTCGCAAGGACCAGTGTAACGTAAGTTGCGGCAATAAAGTGGGTGAAGTTACAGAAGAAATATGTGAATCATGTATTAAGAGCAAAGACAATGCTAGAGCAGCCAAGAATCTTTACAAAGTCTTCTGCAAATAAGGGACATCTGGTTCTTACGAGGGATCTGCAAAGTGAGCAATTGTACCCAAAATTACCAGCCTCAGCACTGTACTACAAACAGAAATTTAAAGTGCACAATTTGAAAATTTAGTAGCACAATTGTGATGTTACACTCTACGTTTGGCATGAGGCAAATGGGAATGTATTTGCCAATGTTTGCAACATGTATCGTTGATGTTTCGGAACAACCTGAATCACTCTACAAAATTAAGCTCATTTCAGATGACGGTGAGTACCAGAACCGTAATATGGTTCTGGTCAGTGCTCTCGGAGATCTAGCACACAAAAAAAAAACTGATGATTGAACACAACTGTTTCCTGAGAAAGGCCACACAATGATGGAAGACTGATAGTGTTCATTATACATTAGAAAAATACTTCAGACCTCCAATACACTCTCCAACTGACTATGTGGCTCTGATGCGACAAGCCAGGCCTTCACAGCCATACAAAGTCAATGTCTGTAACTATTAATTTTGTAAGAATTATGAGGAGGTTTCACATAACTTAATATATCTTCGGCCTGGGAAGAAAGCTGGGGAACCTACTGTGTGTGAGTGTGACATGCTGGCCCTGAAATATCTGACAAATGGTGATGTGAAACATGGTTCAAAAGCAGTAGTGTCATCATGTTGTGTAACATCACAGTGAAGATTGTCCCTTGCATAGAAAGCTGTGGTTATGTCCACCCTCATGCCATGCCTCTAGTAGACCATGATGCTTAGCAGCATGGTTTGGGTTTGAGTGTGAATTGTGTATGTATTTAGTCACTGACTAAGATGTAATGCGTACAGCATGAGAGTGTCTGTGTTTTATAAATTAATCAGTAGCACGATCTGTAGGTGGACTTTTGAAGTATCATTTACAAAACTGTAGGTGGACTTTTGAAGTATCATTTACAAAACTTGACACTAGATAGTAATGTATAAATAAACCAAATATTTTTCGTTTTGTTAAATAATAACTTTTTAGCAAGTACATTTCCTCTCGCGCTTATTACTAGTCAATATAAATAAAAATTATAAGGTATAATTATGAGAGATCCTTACAAGTTATCAGTACAATTTTTTAATTAAATTAATTTTGTACATTATGTATATTGTTTTCTTTTGATCCTAACAATTTTTAATTGAAATTCAAAACTGGTGAATTAGCTGTGACTGAAAGTAAATTACATCAATCACATCTAGTTTACCCTCAGAATGTGATTATTCAATTCCACTTAATTTGACTTCCTATTCCGATGAAACTACTCCTGGATGATTGGTATTGTAGCCGGTACATGACTGGCGAGTGAGAAATAATATTCAATATATTGTGCATCGTCATGTACAAGTTTTAAATAAGAAATATTGAATTATATTTTGGTTGCTAGATTTTTGCCCATAGTGACAACTATTATTTTGTGACAAACGTTTCTTCTGTATTAATATGCCAGTGTTTTTTGCGTGTTGCTTTTCTCATCTTACTACATTTTTTTTTGTATTATACTCCTACATGTCCGGAACGACGTCTATCCTTCCGACGAGTGAAACAGGTCTTGAAAATTAATTAATGGCACGATCTGTGGGTAAATGTTTGAACTATTGAATATTTTTTGTTTTGTTGAATAATAACTTTTTAACAAGAACATTTCCTCTCACGTTCGTTACTATTCAATATAAATAAAAATTATGAGGCTTAAACGATATGTTTGCCACTTTTCAGTACAAGTTTTTTTGTTAAAGTAGTAATTTTATACATTATGAATATTTTCTTCTGATCATTATAATTTTTAATTGAGACTAGAATTCCTGCCCCGCGACCTACTCGCGGTTTTCTAAACTTTCGCGAGGTCCGGAACACGAATTACACTGTCTCGCGACTCGCTCTAGCGCCTGCGCAGCTAGTAGTTATTAATTAGCTGGTAGAATGTTAATTGTATGCTCAGAGAGCAATATATTAAGTTACGTTTATTTAGGAATAAAAACTAAGTCAAACCCCCCCCCCCCTCGAAAAGGCTTGGTATGTATGGCACCACTTTAGGAGTTCTCTGCCTGTGCTGACGAGGGTTGACATCACCGCCTGTCATGCTGCTTAGGCTCGTCTGGAAGCCTTCAGCCCCCGTACCGGCCTGAGTATGCATGGCAGGAGCCGCACAAATATACAAACAATTACAAGTTACACTTACAAGGGAATCCTGGGGTAACACACATTTTCTCACGTAAAATTAAATGTTTCTCCACGAAAAACAACACTGCGAAGCACTATGTATTTCACAGCATATGGCATATTATACACTGAACAGCCTATGGCTCACGTGGCAGCGCCGCTGTTGAAATTACATTGCTCTACTTTATTTAATTAGGTAATTATTATTAGTCTACACACTCACAAATTAACACGTTTTATTATAATTGTTAGCTGTAAGTTAGCTGTGGTGTTTTCTGTGCGTCCGGAACGGCGGAGGCCTGTGATTGGCCGAAGCTGTGATTGGCTGGCAGGATCACTAACAGCCAATCAGAGGGCAGCTGTTGGCACAGGTCTTTCTGTGTCTAGCTCGAGGCCCGAAAATATAATATTTTAGCCTCTTAAACATATTATTTTAGTCACGTATTTATTTTAATTTAAAGCTAGCTCATCAGGCTTGCCTGTGAGCTAGTTTAAGTGTACTAATTTGTGTATTTTTAAGTTTGTTTCAGGTATCTACTGGAGATACGGGAGGACGAGGCGCCTGTAAAACCTCGTCCTCCACCAGGGCATTGTGCTCACACACAGTGCCCAGGTTAAAACCAGCACCCTCCATAAATCAAAATTAAAGGAAATAAAGAAAATAAATACAGTTCCCCCCCCCCCCCCCTCCCCAGCCGCACTCTTACTTCACAACTCTACTAATAACCTGGACCTTCCTACTTTTCCAGTGGCATTTTTATTTTTAATGCATGTATCTGCTGAGTGGTTACACTCCTATTCTGTCGAGAGGGTTTTTACGGTACTATGCCGGTTTTTCCCTCTCTCTTCTTAGATTATGGCTTAGCTATAGGTACACCTAGGGAGGTAGACATGGCCCCAATTGCGGCCATGTCTGCCCAATCCCTCTCTGCCGCGATGCATGCCTCCTCTGCATGAAACTTCCCCCTAGTAGACGTATGGGGCTCAGCCCTGAGACGCACTTAGTCCCGCTCCTTCCCCGGGCATCACGCATAACATAGTAGTTAGGGTAGGTTAGGAAAAAAACTAGAATTCCTGGAAGGAGAAAAAGGAAAGAGAAAGGAGTTCTGTTCTAGCCGTTGTAACGTGCACATCGTGCTCGCTGCCCATCTGTCTGCCAGACCTGCTGTCTACTGTACCCTGTCTGTGTGACTGATACTGAGACGATCACGTCTCTTGTTTTCAAAGTTTCCTGCCTACCCGACCGCAGTTAAATGGACATACTACGCACTTACCTTAGTTGAAGACGTCGACAAACTTTCTTGTGTTGCTGCTGCAAAAAAAAAACACGCACGAAGAAATACGCTGTGATACCTCAACTGTGGTTAAGCTGCTAAAATTGGCTCAAATTGAGTATTAGCAATTTGACTGAGGCTCACTCCGACAGCACGACTGGTTGCCACCATGGTTCCCGAACGAGTAAGCAGAAAGAAGCCGGTGTTTTTCCGACATTCGTCAGCTGTGACGTCGAATACCCTCGTGATTGGGCCATGGACGTCACGTGGGCTGTTTTCCGCCGAGAACTTTCCTACTTTATGTTTTTACGAGGTTGGCAGAACTACATTTGAAGATAGCGCCACCGTCGTATAGAGAGCGTTTGGTGCGCTGCTAGTTACGTCATGTTTACCCGGATTTGACGGAGAATTCTGAGGGTAGGGGAAGTTTTTGGACTATAAGTAAGCGTTCCCAGAGTCCAGAAAGGGAGAGAAATAGACTGAATCAGAGTTCTGATTCAGGTTCAGATACGGACTCGGACATGTGGAGATGTGTGGATTCCTGAGACGTCACTATTGTCGTTATTATGGACAGTTAAGTTTGAATTTGACAAATCACTATGTATTGTAGCATTGATCTATGTATGGTAGACGTAATGTTTTCTAGTAGCTTAAATTGTACAAATTGGTTTTGGCACATGTATTGTAGAAATATTTTTTTTATACTGAATTTAGCTGTGGTCACCATTAGTATCTTGGTTAGTAAAAGTTGTAATAATTTTCGTAATAAATGTGTGAATTCAAGCATACAATAGAATTTTCCATTGGCAAAAATCTTAGTGTGACTAAAGCTGCCCTCAACTTTGATGACTTTTCCGTCCTCCACTGTAAAACCATCAGCCCTGGTTCTTTTTAGGCTTTTCCTAAGGGTGTCTGTCGTCATCTAAAATGGGAACAGTGGTGACAGACTTTCGCTCGCCATCCTTGGTGGTGTCCTGAGAAAAGGTTTCCTCCGGGGTTTCCTCAGGCACCACTAGGGGGCGTTGCAATACGTAACCATGCCAACTAAAGTACACAGTACAGGGAGGTAATTATTGCTCAGGCCGGGTAGGCATTTAGCCAGTTATTTCTTTTATTTAGGCAAGCTTGCAAGTGCTTGGCAACGAGGGATTGTGAAAGGTTTCTGTCTGCTGCTGTTTTCACAATGCCAGACAACTTCTTCAATCTACACTAGCTTATTATTTTAGGTTTAGTTTCTAGCCTAGGGTACTTAGCCGCTAATTTGAGTAGTCTCACACGCCCCACCCCGTCGGGGGCCCACCCCGGCGTCATGACTGACGCTAAAAAACGCAAAGCGGACGACACTGTCCCAGCAACCAGCGAACAAATGGATTCCGAGAGTGGACCATCCACCCAGCAGGCCCAAAGCCCCCAACCAGCCAAAAAGCCAGAAATACGACCAATAACGGTCTATCATATGAAAGAAGTCACCTATGGCATGGTCCTCTGTCTCCTGAAAACGGAGCTCAGACAGCCAACAAAAAATTAAGTAACTCCTCAGGGAGTACAGTACCAGCCACAGTCTATAGAGGACTACAGGACAACAGTCCGCATCCTGGAGGAATTAGGTGTAGGATTCAGCGTCCTTACCCCCGCTCTGAACTGCCAATCAAGGTCGCAATCAAGCGCCTTGAAAAAACACTACCCAACTCGTTCATCCGAGATGAACTGAAAAAGTTAGGTTTCGACCCGATTAGTGTTGAGCCAAAATTCTCCATGCGAGACAGACAGCCTCTCCACATGTTCGTGGTAGAACTGCCCAACTGCGACAAGTCAAAGGCAATATTTGACCTCCGCTCTCTGTGTGGCCTGATAATTAAGGTGGAAGAGTACCACCGCCCTCAAGGCCCGCCCCAATGCAGCAGGTGCCAAAGATTCGGGCACTCAAGTAAGGTGTGTCACGCCCCCACCCCCCGATGTCGTGTCTGTGGTAAAGGGACACATGACTGTCAACTGCGACCTTGAGAAAGAGGATGACAGGTCGCAGCGATTATGCGTGGGTTGCCAAGGCAAACATGCCGCAAACTATAGGGGCTGTGAGGCCTTCAAAACAGAGAAGTGGCGTTTCCTACCCCAGGAGGAAAGAAAGAAACGCCAGCAGCAGAGCAAAGCCTCGCTGCAAGCAGCTAGCCAACCAGAAATGAACTACCGAGCCCCCCGAGCCTCTGTTCAGCCTGGCCCTGATGGTTGGTCCACAGTCACAGAGAACCACAAGGGACGTACGCCGGCACAAAACTTTATGCCCGGCTATGTGCACCAAGCCCCAGTTGTGACCCACAACAGGTATAATACCCTTCAGATGCAGGGCTACTCTGAAGTAGAGTTCCCCGCACTCGCAAACCCGCATAGGCCCAGTGGGCAGCGCCCCATGCATAAGGGACATAAGGGGAAAATGTCCCAAAACACGCAGAGGAAAGTTGCAAAAAACACTGCTGGCTCTCGCCTCACGAGCGCTCAGCAGCAGACTGCAAAGGCCACGCCCCCACCCAAGCCCCAGGTGGCCCAGGATAGGCCGGAGCGTCCGGCCAATCAGGAACAAGCAGCAGCCCAAAGCGAGCCTATAAAGGCTCCTGAAATGGCCCAAACGTCCAGTATGGACACAACTCCCGCAGAGAACATATCTGCGTTGCCCCCTTCCTCCTCCTTCGATACACTGAAGGAGAAAATAAATCAGAGCCCTGCTGCAAAAAAGGACCCGTTCATCGGCGAATTCTGCGCACAGCTGTGCTCAATATTAGCCATCTGATTTGACCCCACTAGCCCCATAGAGGATAAGTGCAGAGCCACAGTAGGTTTTGCCTTATCTGTGAGGAGCATGGGCTAACCCAATGCCTCCCCCTAGGCAGGACATTAGACCTGAAAACAGGCCCCCCTCCATTGTCAAAATCTTGTTCTGGAATGCAGCAGGCATTCGGAACAAGAAGCAGAAGCTGACACATTATTTTACTCGCCACCAGGTACAAATTGCAGCAATTAATGAAACACATTTACGCCCACAACACCGTTTCTCTGTCCCAGGTTACTCTTGCTTCAGGAGGGACAGAGAAAATCATGCAGGAGGTGGTGTTTTAATATTAATTAAAAACACAATAAACTGCCACGCAGCAAAACAGCCTCAATTAAATACACTAGAAGCCATTGGAATTAATCTAAAACTCGGCGCCCAGCAACTATCTCTTTACTCAATTTACTGTCCACCTGGCCGCACACTCACGCGCGCGGATTTAAATGAACTTATAAACATCTCACCCACATTACTGGCTGTCGGCGACCTGAATGCAAAACACCCCACCTGGGGCTGCAGGGCGCAGACAGCCAATGGAAACACTCTATTTAATCACCAAACCAGGCACAATTATTTAATTCATGCGCCCGACGAACCAACTTTTGAACCTACACAGGCAAATCACCAGCCTGATATTTTAGATTTTGCAATAAGTAAAGGCCTTAATATGACCTTTACATTAGAAGTAAAACACGAATTGGCCCTGGACCATTACCCCATCCACTTAAATTATGACCAACTGGAAACAGACGAAAGGCCAATTATAAAAATTAAGGATTATAAACACGCGAATTGGAAAGCCTTAAAAGAGTACCTGGACGAGGAAATTAATCTGCCAGATCCTGTTAGCACCCCCGGCGAATTAGACTCTGCGATCGATCATATCACAGAGCTAATTCAGATAGGTATTAGCCAATTTGTCCCTGATAAGACCCCAAAGCCCCATAGTGATTCGCTGCCAGCCAATATCAGGCAGCTAATCACTCAGAAAAACAGGTCAACTCAGAGCACAAATAAATGCACTTAGAGAGCAAATTAACTTACAAACTACCCACTGGCAAACAGACCAGTGGAACACTAAATTATCTGCCTCACCACTAAAGATAATAGTCTTTGGCACTTAACAAAGGCGCTTACAAACAAGCGCAATCCCATCCCGCCTCTTTAAGGCATAGCAGGTACTGCCTACATGCCCCAGCAAAAAGCTGAGGCTGTAGCTAATCATTTAGAAACGGTTTTTATACCGAATACTCACCCCTGCGACCCAGCACATATGGCTCGCATATATAGAGAATTCCGAGTGCGACTTCGCCAGCCCTCAGCTGACGAACCTGAATTTACGCATGCCGACGAGGTAAAACGTATTATTAAAAGTATGAAGCCCCGCAAAGCACCTGGGTTCGATACCCTACAAGTTATAGTTCTCAAGCAGCTACCAGAGTCTACACTAGAGGCTCTGGCTAGGTGCATAAATGCAAGTATGACACTTGCGCAATTCCCAACGCCCTGGAAATGTGCCAATGTTATTGTTTTTCCCAAGCCAGGCAAGGATCAGACCTTGCCACAAAATTACCGCTCCATAAGCTTATTAAGTACGCTCTCAAAAGTACATGAATGTGTTCTGCTGCGCCGCCTAGATACCCACATTCAAAACGCGAATATTTTTCCTAACGAGCAATTTGGCTTTAGAAAAAAGCATTCCTGTTCATCAGTTAGTCAGGCTAACTGAACACATAACTACAACTTTTAACTGGCGACAATATTCAGTAGCAGTCTTTCTGGATCTAGAGAAAGCATTTGACAGGAAGTTTCATGCTGGACTACTTTTTAAAATGTACGAGAGTAACTTCCCCGATTGTTATATAAAACTCATAGCCTCCTACTTAAATAGGCGCTCATTTGCCGTAACTGTCGACGGAGCGACCTCAGAATTTAATGAAATTAGGGCAGGAGTACCCCAAGGCAGCATACTAGGCACAGTTTTATATAACTTATATACTTGCGATATTCCGCAGCCCCCAAATTGGAACATGAACCTAGGTGTATATGCCGACGATACAGTAATATACACGCGATCTAAAAGTGCCGAGATAGCAACTCGGTGAGCCCAGGAAATGCTCAATGAGCTAGAAAATTATTTCTGCCTGTGGCGAATAAAAATTAATGTAGGCAAATGCGAGGCTGTGGTTTACACACACCGACACATTCCTGCCAATCTCCCCCGCCTCACCCTGTTTAACGAGGAAATACCCTATAAAAATGAAGTCAAATATTTAGGCGTTATATTGGATAAAAGGCTGACATTGCGAAGTCATGTTGAGAGCAAGAGAAACCTTGCGTATACTCGCATGTCGGCACTTTATCCAATGACAAATAGTAACTCCAGCCTTAAACTAAAAAACGGACTTTTAATTTATAGTACAATGATCCACCCTATTTTAACATATGCAGCTCCTGCGTGGGCTTATTGCGCGAAATCGCACACTCGTACTTTACAAGTGTTGCAAAATAAATGTCTTAGAATCGCGGCAGATGCACCTAGGTACACACCTATTAGATACTAGACTCAATCAGTTAAGCATGAAGAATTATTCCAGCGAGCAATTAAGAGCAAAACAACTGTACGTGCAGGTAAGCATCGCGCAAGACACTGATGTTTTCATGCAGGAACGCGTAAGGGCATGCGGTGAACGAGCACCGCATAACTACAGGATGGTTGATGACACGTTAGAGACATTGCCTGGTAGAAAGGGGAGGAAATGGAAGGTTTACGTGCCCGAGGCAGCTCGACAGCGCCTGATTAGATATGCACACGCCGATCATCTGGCCGGACACCTGGGCGCGGAACAAACGCGCAGAAACATCGCACGGCAATACCATTGGCCCGGAATACTGAGTGACACGCGCCTGTTTGTACGTAACTGCAAAATCTGCAACACATTCAAATCCCGTCGCCCAGATGGCCAACAACAACAACAACCAAGGTTACCCACTGAACCGTTTGATACCGTCGCCCTAGATCTAATGGGCCTCTACCCGCACAGCGCGCCAGGGAAATATTATATCGTAGTGGTCACGTACTTATTCTCACGTTGGGTGAAGGCGTACGCTGTGAGTTGCGCACGCACTCACGTGGTAGCAAGAGCCCTGGAAACAGAATTTTTCCCACATTGGGGTTTTCCCAGAGTGCTGCTGTCGGACAATGGGACGCAATTTACCGGACAACAATGGAGAATCGCGTGCGAAGAATGTAAGGTGCAACACTTCACGACAGCCGTCTATCACCCTAGGGCTAACCCGACGGAGAGAAGGAACCAGGAACTTATGGTGCAACTGCGCATGCTTGTAGGCGACGACCACACCAGTTGGCCTCAGCACCTACCTGCTGCCCTATTTTGTCTACGCACACGCGCGAACGAGGCAACAGGCATGTCACCAGCCGAGGTACTCCAAGGGAAGAACCTGGCGCGACCGGGAGAAATGAGCTGCCCGAGGGTCGAACCAGAGACTGAGGGGGACCGCAGTCAGGCAAGACGTGAAATGCTGAGTGAGGCGAGGAAAAACCAGGAACACTACGTAAACAGATGCACACCCACCACTACGCGCCAACCGCAGGACTTACATCCCGGCGATGACGTGTATGTTAAGGAGCACCCCCAATCCGCCGCAAATAAAAACTTCTGTGCTGGCCTAGCGGCCAAATGGAGTGGACCTCATCGTATCATGACCAAGCTAGGAAACAGCGTCTACATCGTGCGCACTAGAGCTAGACGCACGCGGAAGGTTCACCGTGATGAGCTCCGACTCACCGACAGAGGAATCGCACCCAGGAAGATACAACCAGAGATGAACTAAGAAGTGAGAACTTCGCTGCCCTCACCGGAGCCCGGCAAACAGATCCTGAAGACACGACGGAGCGATGCGCAAGAGCGTGACAGAATACAGAGCAAACAGCTGAGCGCCCTGGAGCCTAACGCACGAGCAACAAGGACACGGAGCCCAGTTGTAAACCCTGCGGCACACGAGGAGATGGAAGTCGAAGACTGTACACCAGCGGGGAAGGATTGGCGTAACACTTCGCGGACGCCCGGCCCCCGGAAGCCGACAGGGCATCAGCGGAGGTACAACCCAAAAATACCATTCACCCTGGACGAGGCAGGAAAAGGGTGTACGTCACACACCCAGCTGTGTAGGGAGTCATGCCGCTTGTCACCCTCTTCCCCGGAGCAACGTCACGCACCTTCTGCAGCGACACACGAGGGAGAAGTGGAACACCCCACAACAGCAATACGTCAGACGACCCCGTGGCCACCGCCACCGGAGCTGACGGTACCACCGTTCCAGGCTCTTGGCGTCGTGATGCGCCACACCCATACAACACCACAGCCAAAAGTCACCGAGCTGCACACCAGGTGAGATGAGCCCCATGACCAGCTCACTGCGAGTACTGCATCGCCGCGACACACAGGCCCATCTGTGGGCGCGATTGCCGACCCCCATAATGCTGTCATGTGGTTCCACAACATGAGGGAGGACGAGCGGAAGCAGAAGTCCAGACGCCGACGCCGCCCACCAATGTGGACGTGTTGCGCCTACAAGCCGCCGGCCAAGCAGGTACGAGCGGAAGCAGCATGCCGATGGCGCGACGTCAGCAGTCACCACCACCACTTGCGGCCACGACCCCGATTCCTACACCGCTACCAGGACTAGGCTCCTCAGAAAGCGGCTCTGAAGGAGGAGGCGTTTGACATCGGTAGGGCGTCAGCCTTTTATGCATCGCCATGTCAAGGTTGCATGAAACTTCCCCCTTGTAGGCATATGGGGCTCAGCCCTGAGACACACTTAGTCAGTTCGCTTTGGCTGTTGAATTCTACAAAATTAATGTCATCAACTGCAGAAGTACAGTTCATCTAGGACAGCCTCTCTCTCGATCATACCCTTGCTCCAAAGAAAGAATAGCATGTAGACCACTCCTATCCCGGCCGTCTCATTGGCTGTCCGCATGTGAAGTAGCTAGGATGTGACCGAGACATGAACAAGTGAAAGCACGCACACCAAAAATTACGACCGAATAGTCTGTTCAGTATATGTATGAACGATGATACCATGTCTTAAGTAATACATGTTCATCGAAAAAGAATGATACAATTTCAAAGTACTATAGTTTTGTGACTGGTTACCGTATTCAAACGATTCTACCACCAAACTATCGGGGAAGGTTGAATGTTTTTTTTAAGTGGTGTACGACAGTCCCACAGTGAATTTGGGAGTAACGAACACCCGAATGCATCACCCGGCATCTGTCCCAACGTATCAGTGAGATGGCGACCGTGCAGCAGAAAGCACAGTGCGTGCTGTGGTTTGCAGAGTTCAAGTCTCCAGTGACAGTGCAACGAAAATTCAGGCGGGAGTATCTGGTACAACATGTACCAGATCATGCGGCTATTTCTCGTTGGGTAAAAAATTTCAGTGAAACAGGTAATGTTGACAAGAAAATGTCACCAGGACGGCCACGAACTTCTGATGATAAGGTTGAACAGCTTAAGTTATCGTGTGTACACAGCCCTAAAAAGTCAATTTCCCACCGCAGTTTGGAGCTTGGCATTCCGAAGACTACCGTGCAAAATGTTCTTCGCAAACGTTATTTTCATTAGATACAGTAAAGAAAAACTTAACAGTACCTTGTTGCATTCCGAAGGGAAGAAAGTGCAGTGTGCACAATGCCCTGGTGGAGGAAGAGGTTTTAAAGGCACCTTGTAGCTCTTGGAGGGTTGGTACTGAGCCTGCAGCGAGGCTTTGCTCTACTGCTAGCGCTTCTGCTTCTCGTCTCTGGGCAAGAAATGTCACTTCTCGGCCTTGTAGGCCTCGCAGCCTCTATAGTTGACGTGAGCGGGGGTCGTGATTAAGTGTTGTTTGCCCGGTGCGCCATCCCGTTAAGAGAGAACGGGCACTCATGAGAGCAGAGACTCTAGATTTCAGGGAAACGTGGCCGACGGACATGGCGTTGCAAGGACACTCCCCACTCAACGTCGCTAAGTTACTTATGCAGGGGAATCTTATGGCGTTCCCCACGCCCGTAGCACTAAAGTAGAAAATACACACATAAACACACTGAAGGTAGAACACTGGAATGCGGGTTGGAGGGTCCTGTGCCCTTATGGCCGTGAAGCGGCAAGCAATAAATACGAACCTGTAGTAAAAAATGTATTTATTATAAAAGCACCATGCTCCAATCATACACACACTGGTGGCGCAATATGCGGACCCGGTCCTAGCTCGACCGGTGGGCGATACTGTTACGTGAAAATTGACCACGCGGGCGAAAAGTAGAATTTAAGTAATGCCCCTGGGCGACGAGTTGCAGGGGTGAACGGTACACCTCCGGGCCAGCAAAATCAATATAAATGTTCCAGATGAAAAAGATTAACTATTGGTACGCTACTGATTGATGCAAAGTGTTGAAGGGCCCGGAGTGACGAGCATGTCGACCATCCTGGTCCGTTACGTAATGCCAACTGGCGAGTCCCAGGATGTGCCGCCAAAGCATGGAAAGCACTCGCCGAAAAACACAAAAACACTAAATTACACAGGAGCAAAGGCCCAAAACACTTATAATAGCATAGCTTGAGGGTTAGAGTCCCAAATTTGTATAACAGGATAGTTTATAGAGAGTTCACGTATTTTAAGTTACGTGAAATTTTGAACCATGAAACATTTAAAGAGTTAGACACTGAATTTCGACATTAAGCAATTAATAATAATTAAAACACAACATTGACAAATTACATAACAACCAAAACGTGAAACCGTTTGGGGGAGAACATGTGCAATTAATTGGTGGCAAAGTTGGCTGCGTGGGCGAGTCCAACTTGCCGCGAGGCGTGGGGGTGTATTTACGAGGTTAAAGGTTAAACACGAAGAAAACTTAAAGATGCACATTACACTCGGAACACAATTACCCCTGGCCTCTATGTTTTATTGCCTTCTAAATGGTGTAACCCCCCATTGACGGAGAAAGCACTGGAGTGGTTTTATAAGGTGTTCAACTTTGACGTTAAATTACGTCGCTTCTCGTCAAGGGGGCACATTTCTACCATTTACTGGTAGTTCTAGGGGGCCGACGCACACGCTGGTGGCACCCGTCATCGAGGGGGCGGCGTCTGGACGCCGCTACCTCGTGTGCCCACGTGGCCAGGTGCGTTCCCAAATGCTGTTGTTGTACGGGCGCTCGGCCCGTTACGTAATGGTGGCTTGATGCGCACGATGGGCTCAGAGAGAGGGAGTTGCGGAACGACCCGCGTCAAAAGACCCCCTCCTGGGAGCCCGTCTGTGCATTACACCGCCGCCGCCTTACCTGCAGCAGGAGGGACTCCGGGGGCCGGCTGGCCGCGTGCGGAGGAAGAAACTGCCTGGCTGGGGTGGCTGACAACTGCGGAGTGCCGTTGGCTTTGTCTTGGTGGCCGGATCGTCGTGGCAGGAGGTGCACCCAGGGTGAGCTCCACGGCCCGTACATCTCGACCGGCGGGGAGGCAGTGGGCATTCCCTGCCCCGTTGGTGGTACCCAGGGTCCAGGTCGCCCTTGTCGTGCTGCAGAGATGGCCACGGAGCTGGGTCCTGGACAGCCGAGGTGAGGAGGGGTGACGAGGGCACCCAGTCCTCCCCCCCTCGTGCGGCGCTGGTGTCGGGTCGACCACTGTGTCGTACCATCTTATCTCCTGCGACAGGCCGGAGGGATCCTGGCTGTCGTCTTCGACCTGCGTCGCTGGTCCCCCCGCGGGCTGTCTTGAACAGGTGGTCCCGTTACCTCCACCCCGGGCATGGCGCCTCGGGGTGAAGTTGGTCCGCGTCGGCAGGTGGCATCTCGGCGCCAAGCGCCGAGACGCGTACGACTCCGTCGGAAGGCTCGTCAGAACTCTTGGGCTGTTACGTTGTTCAGGTGAGCGCGCCGGCTTCCTTCCACTGACGTCGACTGCCTCTCCGCGCCGTCCGCCTTCTGCTGCCGTGGTCGGCGGTGTCCGGCTCGCGAAGAGGCGCCTTACGCACCCAGTGGGGGGGCGTCTCCTGCACGCGGGGTGCTAGGTGGCGCCCTGTCTGGTGGGTCTGTCCTGGGGGGTGTGGTGCCATGGGGCGTTCCACCTCCGCCACCATAAGCAGCTCGCAGATCATCTCTATGTATCTTGTTTACTCGGCAGTTGTGGCGCCTAACGAGGTAGGTGGTCCTGCCGGACGCTCGTATAACCTGGTGCAGTCCACTCCATTTGGCGGCGAAGCCTGCGCAGTAGTTCCTTTTCCCTGCCGAAAGGGGGTGCGCTCGGACGTACACCCGCTGCCCAGGCTGGAGCTGTTCGGGTGGGCGTCTCGTGGTTTTGAGCCACTGTTGCGCGTAGCGCTCCTAGTTGGCCCTCATCGCCGTGTGTCGCTCCTGCCGTCTCTCTGTTCTTGCTTCCAGGTTCCTCCTCGCTAACGGCGGCACATTGATATTCTCCTGGGAGTCTGAGATGGCATCCCAGTAGTGCAGCTGCCGGTGATTGGCCGGTGGCCGTGTTCACCCGGCACCTAAGTGTGAACAGGGCTGCGGGCAGGTGTTCGGCCCATGTCTCGTGCCTTTTCCCCACACGGAGTCGGATCTGCGTCTTCAGATCCTGATTCCGACGCTCCGTGGGGTTGGCTCTGGGGTGGTATACTGGGGTGGTGTGGTGGTAGACGCCTCACTTCCCACATGCGTCTCTCCACTTTCCCCCAGTGAATTGTGACCCATTGTCCATAAGCAGGACCTTCGGGTAGCCCCATCTTGCATAAAACTCAGTGTCAAGTGTTCGCACCAGGTTCTTAATATGTGTGCTGGGAACACCGTAGGTTTCGTCCATCTCGAAAACATATCCATCACCACTAAAATGAAGCGCTTGCCATTCGTGGAATGGGAGTATGGGCCCATGATGTCTAGGGCGACAGTTTCGAAGGGGCGCTCCGACAGACGAGGCTGTTGTTGTTCGCCGTCGGTTCTTCGCGACTTGTATTTGTTGCATGTCTCGCAGCTTCTGACATACCGTTGCACCGCTCGGGTCACCCCTGGCCAGTGTAACAGGCAGTTTACATTGCGCGCGGTCTGGCACGCGCCCGGATGTCCGGCGAAATGTCCGTTGTGGGCGTGTCGCAGCACGTTCTTGCGTTCACCCTCGGGTACAAACAGTCTCCACGATCCTTCCTGAAGGGGGGGCATTTCTCTACCCGTTCGTCGACTACCCGCCATTGGTGTACCAACGCGTTCGCGAATTCCTTGTTCTGACATGTGGGACAGTCCCGTTGCGCCACTACCACTGCCTCGTAAAGGTTGTTAACATTGGCCTCTCGTGGCTCCGCTACCAGCTGATAAAGCTGGGCGTCAACTGACTGCGGCCCGGGTGGCAGGATATCGTCCCAGTCTGTCATGTCGCGCACGATGATGTCCGTGCGCGGCGCCCGCGACAATGTGTCGGCCAGTTGGTTGTCATTCCCTCTACATGTTCAACCTCGAAATCATAGCTTTGCAGCGCCATCGACCACAGCGCAAGTTTACTGAGCGCTTCGCGCATGGACTGCAACCACACGAGACACCTGTTGTCAGTGCGCAGGATGAATCTCCGGTATTCCAAGTATGCTCTGTAACGTTTCACCACCCACACCACTGCTAAGCACTCTTGCTCGTTTACGTGGTACAGCCTTTCCATGGGGCCAAACTTGGCGCTCGAGAAGTCTATTACACATCGGGCTCCCGTTTCGTCGTACTGGTACAGCACCGCACCGACCCCTTCTTGACTTGCGTCCGTTTGGAGGTACAGTGGGCGCTGACAATCGTAGTGGGATAGGGTTTCGCACTTTGTGAATGCGGTCTTTGTCTCGGAATGCCTTGTCCGCCTCCGCAGTCCAACTATATCTTCTCTGCGGGGAGAGTAGAGCTGTCAACGGTGCTGTTATGGTCGCGAACCCCTGTATATGCTCACGCAGCCAGTTGATCAGACCGAAAAACTTTCGCAGTTGTTTGCGCGTGCCTGGTGGTTGGCACTCCTCTACTAGACGCAGGTGTTCGGCGTTGGGTTCAACCCCTTCTCGCTGACCATGTGGCCTAGGAACTCGATGTTGGCCTTCCCTATATGGCATTCGGGTACTGCGCAAGTCAGCCCATTAATGGCCAGGCATTCTAGGACGAGCGACAGGTGGATTAGATGTTCTTCCCAGGTGTTCGACCATATGAGCACGTCTTCTAGGTAGGCCAATGTGAACTCGCCGACCAGTCCGCTCAGTACCTGCACCATTATCGTCTGGAACGTCGCGGGTACTCCTTTCAGACCAAATGGCATCGCACAAAATTGGTATTGGCTGCCGTCGGGGGCCGTGAATGCGGTTTTCTCCCGGTCGTCCTGCCGCATCGGAACTTGCCTGTAACCGTTCCGCACGTCTAGGGAGGAGAACACTTTCGCGCGCCTAATGGCGTTCAGAGCATTCTTGATGCTGATGTATGGCAGGGAAAGGTTTTCCGTCGCGAGATTCACGCATCTCAGATCTACGCAAAAGCGCAGCGTGCCGTCTTTCTTGGGGGCTAACATTATTTGTGAGTTATACGGGCTGTTGGCCGGTTCAATTACTCCGTCTGCCAGCATTTCCTTGATCTGTTCTTTGATTACTTTAGCCTGGTGTGGCAAGAAGCCCCGAGGGGGCGTGTAAATGGGTTTGTTTGTGGTGAGGTCGATTCGGTGTTCCGTCACCGCAGTGCGTCTCAGGATATCATTCGCCGCGAACACTTCGCTCCTCTCATCTAAAAGCCGTTGAAATGTTTCTCTGTACGCTGGGGGTACTTCGTTTGATATATCCTCGAGCCTAACTGTGGCGACAGGTTCCCTTGTTTTTGCCTCTGTACTGTATGTGGTTCTGCGTTCAACCGTGCCGAAGTGTATGCGTCTCGCCACGGGCTCCACCACTGTGTTCTGTTTGGTAAGCCAGGGCAGGCCCAAGATGGCGTCTTCCCTCAACTCTGGTGTTACCAAGGCAGTTGTTATGGTCTCTATGTCCCTGATGTGTACAACAATAGTGGCTTCGCCTATCGCTTGGCACTTCACGCCCTCGGCAGCTAGCTGAACGCGCTGATTGAATTTTAACACGGTTTTAGTATTAACAAATTCTGGCTGAATGAAACTGTAAGGCCGCTGTGTCTACTAGTGCATAACAGCGGAGGTTATTTATGCTTACTAAAATTTTGATTGATGGATGGTGTCGACTATGGATTTGCTGGAGTAGAGCGTGTTGTGGTGTCTGGTTGTTTACCTTGACATTGGGGTACACGGTGACGTCAGGTCCCGTGGCCCCTACTGTCCGTTTCCCGACTGTGACCTGTTGTTCTTGTCGCCCTGCCTCGGCCTTGCCGGCGCTCTAGGGCAGTCTTTATGCCAGTGCAACTGGTTGCCCAGGCAGAACTGACATGGGAACGGGGGTGGCTTGGAATAGTCTAGCAAGCGTCGCGGTCTCGTGTTGTCATGCACATCACCCTTGGAATAATCACTCTCATACCTTGTGTTCCTTTCGCATTGTCGCTCGCCGCCTGTCGCTGCTGCCCTTGGTGTTGCTGGTCGTGCAGCTGCTGTGGATCGGTCAGCGCCGCCGCTCCCACGCAGTGTCGCTGGCGGCTGGAGCGTCTCTCTCCCGAACAGTGCAGTGGCCTTTATGAACTCTTCCGGCTCGTACGTCAGTAGTGGCACTAGCGAAGCACGGAACTCTGGGCGCGTGGTTTCAGCGATGGTAATCAGCACCTGTCGCGCACTAAGGTGAGGTTGATACTTGCGCAGGAGGTGGTACTTGCGCGATGCAAACGCTGACAGTGGTTCGTTCCCCTGTGGCTCCAGCGCGAGTCGAATTAGTGCTTGTAGTGACATAAACGCCTCTCCATATTGTGACAGGAACAGTCCCCGGAATTCATTCCACGCCATCCCATATTGTGTCATACTCGACCACCACCTGCTGGCTTGGCCCGTCAGCTGCTTCCCGATGACTTGCGGCCATTCTTCATTACTAATGCTGTAACGGTGTAGGCGGCCTTCACAGTCCATGAGAAACGCTCCGGGTCCTCGCTCGTTAATCCTGCGAAAGTTGGTAGCATCTGGAATTGGTGTGGTGTCGACATGGTCGGCGAGCGCGTCGCAGCCGTCTCCATCACCCGCGGTGTCACTGGAGTGTGCCAGGCGCTCGTAAACATAGGTGGTATGGACATGTTCTGAATGACAGCGACAGTTGTTTGTGGGATGGCACTGTGACCTAGGTTACTGACCTCGGTGGTGTGGTACTGCCAGTTCGGTGTCTCCGGTGGAGGTGGTTGTTTAGCTGTGATACAGCCAAAACACAGGAAGCCCGTTCCGACTACCGTCTGCTTCTCTTCCACGAGGCATTCCATATGCGCGTATTGCTCACAGTACTTACACCGCAACGTAATTCCTGCCTCCACGCGGCATCGCGGTCGTCTGCACTCGCGTACTGGTGTATGAGGTACCCTGGTGCCTCCCATCGCGAACAGTGTGGAGACTCGGTGTTCTGCACCGTCACTGGGTGAGCGTGCCGTCGGGGCTCCCGCGCTCGTCTCGCACATGTCCCACCGGAAAGGACCCATGTGTGCCTTCACCACTTCCGCGGCAGACAAATATCCCTCGTGATTGCGGGGAACACGTCACGCACGGTACGGTGCACTGTCCTGGATGCAGACAGACTAGGCTGTCACATGCTATACGCTTCAAAATGTCACTGAAATTTGTCTCTGGTTTAAAGTTAGATTGTTGTGCTGCGCACGCACACGCGGTTACACACAGTGTATTCCAGTTGGCAGCCTCTCGTCTTGGCCCACACTGCGTACCCGTCCGTGCAGGTACGTCATCGGATGTTGCCTGAAGCGGAAAGTCGCGGTTGTCGCAGAAGATGTTATGTGGGTGCCAGTTTGGCAATAGCGCCTTCACATGGCATCTGTGGTGTGCCGGATGTTCTGGCAGAGGCTCGTAGCACTGGTCGATCACATGGCCGGTAGCTCCATACGCGCCGTGGTAAGCCATGACGCGGAAGCGCACGCAGAGCGGACGATCAGATGGTCAGGTCACCGACCTTGGCGCGGCAGACTCCCCATGTGCGGCGCGGTAGAGGAGGTAGGTCCGGCGGCCGGTGGCCTGGAGGGGTGCCATTGTCCTTGATGCGTGCGCTGACACCCCTTGGATGGAGCGGGGGTGGTGAGAGGGTCGCGCGGCCGGATGCTGCCACAAAATGGCCGCCCTCACGCACTTTCTCCCTCCGCTTCGGACAATGGCGACCACTTGGTCTCAGCGCTCGAATTTACCATAACTGGAGCTGTGTTGGTGCAGGATTGTTAACGCCACACAAGTTGGGCGACAATTTGACGTGAGCGGGGGTCGTGGTTAGTGTTGTTTGCCCGGTGCGCCATCCCGTTAAGAGAGAACGGGCACTCATGAGAGCAGGGACTCTAGATTTCAGGGCCACATAGCCGAAGGCCGTGGCGTTGCAAGAACACTCCCCACTCAACGTCGCTAAGTTACTTACGCAGGGGAATCTTATGGCGTTCCCCATGCCCGTAGCACTAAAGTAGAAAATACACACATAAACACACTGAAGGTAGAACACTGGACTGCGGGTTGGAGGGTCCCGTGCCCTTATGGCCATGAAGCGGCAAGCAATAAATACGAACCTGTAGTAGAAAATGTATTTATTATAAAAGCACCATGCTCCAATCATACACACAATAGTGGCGCAATATGCGGACCCGGTCCTAGCCCGACCGGTGGGCGATACTGTTACGTGAAAATTGACCACGCGGGCGAAAAGTAGAATTTAAGTAATGCCCCTGGGCGACGAGTTGCAGGGGTGAACGGTACACCTCCGGGCCAGCAAAATCAATATAAATGTTCCAGATGTAAAAGATTAACTATTGGTACGCTACTGATTGATGCAAAGTGTTGAAGGGCCCGGAGTGACGAGCACGTCGACCGTCCTGGTCCGCCGCGTAATGCCAACTGGCGAGTCCTTCCCTTGTGCATGACGTGCCGCCAAAGCGCGGGAAGCACTCGCCGAAAAACACTAAATTACACAGGGGCAAAGGCCCAAAACACTTATAATAGCATAGCTTGAGGGTTAGAGTCCCAAATTTGTATAACGGGATAGTATTATAGAGAGTTCACCTATTTTTAAGTTACGTGAATTTTTGAACCATGAAACATTTAAAGGGTTAAGACACTGTATTTCGACGTCAAGCAATTAATAATAATTTAAAAAAACATTGACAAATTACAGAACAACCAAAACGTGAAACCGTTTGGGGGAGAACATGTGCAATTAAATGGTAACAAAGTTGGCTGTGTGGGCGAGTCCAACTTGCCGCGAGGCGCGGGGGTGTATTTACGAGGTTAAAGGTTAAACACGAAGAAAACTTAAAGATGCACATTACACTCGGAACACAATTACCACTGGCCTCTATATTTTATTCCCTTCTAAATGGCGTAAACCCCCATTGACGGAGAAAGCACTGGAGTGGTTTTATAAGGTGTTCAACTTTGACGTTAAATAACGTCGCTACTCATCAAGGGGGCACATTCCTACCATTTTCTGGTAGTTCTAGGGGGCCGATGCACACGCTGGTGGCACCCGGCGTCGCGGGGGCGGCATCTGGACGCCGCTACCTCGTGTGCTCACATGGCCAGGTGCGTTCCCATATGCAGTTGTAGTACGGGCGCTCAGCCCATTCCGTAATGGTGGCTTGATGCGCACGACGGGCTCAGAGAGAGGGTGTTGCGGAACGACCCGCGTCATAGTTAGCTGCATGTTTTCCCTGGCAGCCAACACAAAATCGGGAGGACCTGTCGTCCTTGTTCTCTAGGTCACAGACAGTAGTCCTGTGACTTTTGCCGCACAAGTGACACCTAGGGAGGGCGTGACACACCTTGAAAGAGTGGCCAAAGCGTTGAAAGTTACTGCACTGTGGGATGGGGGCCATCTTAGCGATGGTAGTCCTCAACCTTAACTGCCAGCCAACACAGGGAGCGCAGCTCAAAGATGGACTTCGAGTGGTCATTGTTGGGCAGCTCCACAGTGAACATGTGTAAGGGTTGCCTGTCCCGGGTGGAAGGCTTGGGCTCAATGTTGCCAGATTCGAAGCCTAGCTTGCAGAGCTCTTCTTATATTCACGAGAAGGGGATGGTTCATTCAAGGCGCTTGATGGCGACCTTGAGTGGCAGTTCATGGCGTGAGCTGAGCAAGCTGAAAGGGACGCTTACTGACTCCAGTACCTGTATTGCCATGCAGTAGTCAGCGACTGTCTAGGGCAGGTATCGTACTCCCTGCGGGACCAGATGGTTCTTCGTGGACTGTCTAAGCTGGTCCTTGAACAGCTCAAGGACCATCCCATACATACAGTCTTTTGTGTGGTAGACTATGATGGGTCGTAGCTGGGGCTTGGGGGCCTGAGAGGTTCTTTGCGACTCGGCCTGCTGGGTAGTGGTTATGCTCCCGGAATTCATTTGATCGCTGTTGGGGTCAGAGACATGCTCGTCCTTCTTATGCTTTTTTGCGTAACTCATGACGCAGGGAGGGGGCCCCGAGGGGGTGGGAAGTGTGAAACTATTCAAGATTACGTCTAAATACCCTACGATAAAAACTAAACCTAAAAATAAAACAGCTACTGTAGACTGAAGATGAGTGTCTGTCGCTGTGAAAACAGCAGCAGACAAGAAACCTTTCAAATGTCCCACGTTGTCAAGAACTTGCAGACTTGCATAAAATGAATTTAATCTGACTAGCTAAATAACCTGCCTAGCCGACCTGTAGCAATATTTACCACCTAACTGTGTGCCTTCGTTGCCACAGTAACGTTTCCAACACACAGATAGGCCACTGATGCAGAAGGTTCTGGTAGACTAGGTGGCAGCTCGTACAACACTACGGACCTCGTACAATTCTTCGTACAACACTATGGTCTCTTTTCCCGCACTTTTTATCACCATTTTTTATTTGTACCAGATATTTTTTTTCATTATTTTACACACAAAATCTGACTAAATTTTGTTCTTATGAAATTTTTTATCTCTCATAGTTTTCACATAATGGCTTGTTAAATCCATACAGCCTCTCTCTCGATCATAGAAGACCTTTGTTCCAAAGTAAGAAAAGCACGTAAACCACTCCGGTCCCGGCCATCTCATTGGCTTTCCGCATGTGACGTAACTAGGATGCGACCGCGACATGAACAAGTGAAAGCATGCGCGCCAAAATTTACGACTGAATAAACTATTGAAAGGTTTCTTGTCTGCTGCTGTTTTCTCAGCGACAGTCAGTCTTTTTCAGTCTACAGTGGCTCTTTTATTTTTAGGTTAGCATTAATACAGTTGCTAGTTATTTAGAACAGTTCAGTAACCCAAGGTAATCCCTAATACTGTAAAAATGTAGTTGTCTGCTGCAAGAGTATTCACATACAGTAATTGCAATATTGTGGTTGTTAGCTAAAAAATTTTAGTTATAGTATGTAACTACATTAATGAAGTTGCCAACTGCAGTTCGCTATAGCTGTTGAAAACTACAAAGTTAAAGTTATCAACTGAAGAAGTACAGAGGCTAGTCTGTAATTTAAAAAAATACTGTTTCTATCCTAGTCTTAGATGAATATAAGCAACTATAAACTGCCTTTATGCAGTATTCAATTTACACTCTCACCACCTGACTAGCAGCTAATTGATATTAACGAATGGCAAGAATGCCATGGCAGTTATAACGGAAATAGTATGTGCACGAATGTACGCTATGGGAAATCTTGAGGCAGAGTTGAAGTTAAGGAGAACTTGAGATATCTCAGTTGATGTTAAGGGGGTTGCAGTGGCCGAGAGGTCAGACCTCTCGCCTCTCACCAAGGCAATCTGGGTTCGATCCCCAGATTTTGGCATGTGGGAATCGTGCCGGACGATGCTGCTTGTCAGCAGGTTTTCATGGGAATCTCCCGTTTCCCCCACCTTTTCATACCAGCGCTGCTCCATACTCACATCATGTCACCCCCCTCCCCCAGCGCTAAAGACATCGTTGTTGAACGCTGACCAAAATATCTCACTCTCACTCACTCTGAGTTGAGGGTAAGTCTTAACATAATACAGTAGAACCCAGATTTAACGAAATGCCTCGGGACCCGAAAATGTTTACTCTAAATCTATGTTTCGTTAAATCCAACTTTATATTCTTTTACCCACCTCTGCAAAAAAAGGTAAATCTTCAGGCACATTTAGTTGGAAATTACGATAATTTTAAGATAGTTTGATAGCCCACAACAATAACATACTGCAGCTACCATCAATAGGTAAGACATGGCCGGAAAAATAAAAAAAAACATTCGGCGAAAAAAACTTTAAAAACTGTGTGTGTAACACTCGTCGAGCGCGCGCCCAGTGAGTGATGATAAGGCCTGTTCTACAATGGCATGAACAGAGCCACATAACACGGAAGCAGACTACGTAAAACTTTGATTTTCTCCTATTGGCTGCAAGTAGTTATGGACACAGAAGAGTTGGGAGCTGACAAACTTCTTATGTTCTTCCGTGCACTTATCCGTTTACGCATAAGTTTTTTTGAAGATTCGATTCGGAAGGTTTTACTCAGTCCGCCTCCGTTTTACGTGTTACCGTCAGTGCCATTGTAAAATGGGCCTATACACCGCCATGTCGTCTTTCTTTCCGTCTCTCTCCTGCTCCTCAAAGAAAATGTAAGAAATTTCCATTAAAAAAGTAAAAGCAATTAAAACTGAAGTAAAATTTCGCGACATAACTATAAAATAATAAATACGTGCAGCGGCGGTCATCGAAACTTACAGGTCGCCACGCTCGTGAAACAAACTGGTTGCTACTCGCTAAAATTACTTTGCACTCGAGCGTTTTTTAGCACCGGCGAAAATATTATTTACGTTAATAAATTTGTTGTGAAAAGTCTGTAGTAATAATATACTAATAACATATTTCTTTTTATAGATAAGCTGGTTTTATCGCGGGACGCGATAGAAAATAATTACACTGGATACCTCTGCATTCTATCTGCAAATGAATTGATCTGTAAGGCATGCGTTTGTTATGCAAGACAGCGTCGCTCGCTCGGCCGTGCGCACTCAGCTGAAAACCACTCTTGTGGCCGAAGTTTTTAACAAATTTAAACCATTTTTTTTTTGTTTCTCGATGGATTGTTTAACACTATCTACAGAGAAAAATGAATATACTGCGGCCAGTAAACGTATTTTTAATAGACTTACACTACACTTTATATTTTATTTTATCAAAGTCATTTAATACATTTTTTTATATTTCCTAAAAATCCTTTAGTTCACTCTTTTCGTTATTCCTGAGTTCGTTAAATCGGGGTTCTAGTGTATGTATTTGCGAGAAAAATAATCTCTCTTCATGCATAGACTTGCTAATATCTAATATTTTACTTTTATTATGCACAGAACTTACATGACTGCGATTTGATTATTTATATTTAGTGTTTCGCATACTTAAAAAAGTAAATAAAGAAATAAAAAATACATCGTCTTTGTTTATTAACATTATTGTAACCATTCTAGTGTCATTAAAAATTATGACATCGCTTCCATGTAAAATTATACAACGAATATAGGTTATGTTGTAGATGCCAAAACAGAGTTCATTTACACCATGCTTATATTCCTACTACAAAATATTATCAATCAACTCAAAATAAGAATATTATTATCTTCCATGTGGCATTACAACCTCTATTTACGGCCACCATGATTGATTTGCAGCTTGAAAAACTGTTAAAGAAGCTCTGACGACACCTTAAGAAATTCTCTGTTTTTCCTTAGATTTCACTCACTTTTCGTCTCTTCTGCAATGAAAATTTCTTTTAGTTCACTCAAGAGAGGCCTTAGATTTTACTCAATACGAATGTGCAATCAATCGACCCTAGGTCGCACCATAGGAGATTACCGCACTGTTGTCGCACTGTCATTGGTGTTTGCACTTGCGGCAGATGTTTGCCTGTATTGCACTGACATGGTGTGGTTAGCAGTGGGTTGCGGAATCCGGGGCTGTCCCGTGGTCGCATACAGACCCAACAAAGTTCTGAGTTTAGCCCGAGTGATGTTTGTGCGACAGATGTCCTGTGTGCGCGGTTTACGCATTCAATTGCTTCCCGGAGGCGTACTTTCCCATCTGTGCTGTCACATTGGCAAATTGACCCCGCGCGCCCGAATTCACCAATGTTTGGATTCCCGACAGGCCTGACCAAGGCATGGCACAGGGTAGCCGCTAGTCCTCCCGAAGTTTGCATTTTTGGGCTGTGTTTGCCTCGCGCCTAGGCGTTGAATTTTCAGCGTTCTCGGCAGACCCCTTGTTCGCCAGGCCGGTGGGGTGTTGTTTACCGGTCCGAGGACGGTTCGGGGAGGGGGTTGTTGTGCGTGCTGCCTCCCTCTGACGTCACGCCTGTGGCATGCGCGTAGCCCGCCTGTCTCGCCGTGCTGTCTCGCTTTACGCGCGCGTTTGCACACACACTGTCTCTTTTCTGTACTGCACATTCACTGTTGTTTATCCCGATTTTTTTTTTCACTGTCCCGTCACTGACTTGTATACTATGAAAAGTTTTAGAATTTCACTCGACAGTCGAAACACCTTCACATACCTGATGTTGCTGGCGACGTGTTGATATCACGTCGATGTTGCCCCATGTTGGGCGCCACTTGACGTGTTGGTGGTGAGGGCAAAGGGGTCGCGAGCATCGTACTTACGCCCTGGAGGGTGCCGGCTGCTGCTGGTGACGGTCGTGGGTCTACCGCCCGTGTGGACTAGCTCCCGAAGGACCATGAAGTGGCCATGGCCAAATAACTTACCCGCATTAATATATTTCACCACTGGTTTATTGCGTTATTATTGGCACACTACAAAGGGTGTCTTTTATGTACCTACGGAGAATGGTAGAGCGTGTACGGGACGGGTATAGAAGTAATTTGAGATAGGGAACTTGGGTTCGGAGCGGCCTCCTTAACCCCTAAATGTAGGGTTGATTCAGGCCGTGCCCCCTGGAATGTAGGCTACCGACCTAAGCTTCGCGTAACGACCAATGTCCCTTGTTTAGCTGGCGTTGGGGTGTGTTGCGGTGGTGTTACTTGGTTGTTTTACTTTAAATCTTGGCACTTTCTTTTGTATTAGCTTGCTGACCACGTGGTCACATTAACTTGAGCGCTCAGTTGGTCCTGTCAGTACCGGTGCATGCAGGGTGCCTTCCGAATGCCACGGGCCATTGTCGTGAATAATGCCCGTGATGTTGATGTGTGTGTTGACGAACGGTCGCGATGTCAAACATACTGTACGTATAAATAATATTCGGTAAAGGACACAAGTGCCGGGATAAATATTTCAATTTTTAATTATAATCTAATTACCTTGAATATATTCATTCGTGTTTCGCATCTATATTTCCTATTTGTTGGCACAACTATTTTACCCTTGTTATTTTCATGTTTTCGCTGCCGATAAAATTAATGCTGCATTTCGCGATTCATTCCTGGTTTTTTCATACGACGCATGACGAAAAATTTTGCCGTTTCTGGAGACATCAATTAAGTCAAATTACACATCACAACTTCATCGGAGTCGCAATAATACTTGTACTTATTCCTTGCTGTCGCAAAAAGATGTTCAATCTTTATTTATAATTATAATGTTAAACAACATAAAAAATTACCCAGTACCATGTGAAAACAGGACAAATAAACACATTCACTAATCCTAAAAATTCGCCCGCCATTTTCTCATCTACTTCGATATACTCAAATCTCGCTTTCGCTGTCGAAAATCGATTCTGTCGATTTTCTTGGAATCAATTCTCGAACCGAAGGCGTTATTTAGTAAGAAAAACGTTAATTTTTTCTGTAATTTCGTACAGGATGCGACTTCGCGATTTTAAACAAAAATTGAAAAATTTGCGACTTTATATGCCGCGAAAAACACTTCTCTCTAGAAATAACTAAAATAGCAGCTGTCAAAGTACCTTCCAATTTCTTGATGACTGACAATGAAACAATTGGTGGCAGAGAAATTCCCGCAGATGCTGGACATCCTGTAAGAGGAGGGGAAGGGGGGAAGTATTTTTGTCTACCTCAAGTAAATCCATTATATAGTATTTTTTTAAATATTTTCACTGTTATAATAATAATAATAATAATAATAATAATAGCAATAATGACAAGTTTTTAAACTTGCAAGTGGGCTAACGCCCGATGGCGAGCAGATTCCTCCTCATCCCCGCAGTTCCAATTTTCTAGTCCCTTCCTAAACATTCCAACTCCCCTAACAGTCACCAACTTCTTCCGCAGTGCATTAAGGAAAATTAAATCACCATGACTTCATACATTTTTTCAACAGAAAAAGATAGCACAACAAACAAATCGGAATAAAAGTAACCAGCTTCGCTCAACTAAACCGGGCGCTGCTTTAAAGACACAGGCCACTTCTCAAAGGACATGAGTCGTGCCTCGTGCGTGACATACTCTGGGAATACTGGCTCGTCTGGGACCCGTACGTGGGAAGGGAAGTGTTAGAGATGGAGAAGGTGCAGAGAAGGGCTGCTAGATGGGTCACAAATAAGTGGAGGACACAGGGGGAGAGAGAGGAGGATTTCAGACCATCAGTAATGGTGAGAGGACTGGGGTGGGGCACACTGCAGGAGAGGAGGAGAGTGGAGCAGCTGGTAAGGATGTTTAAGGTGGTGAGGGGAGGGGGGGCACAACTGGGTGACAATATACAGAGAGATATATTCAGGGGAAGGGGTGATCATGGGTGGAAGATACAGAGGGTGGGGAAGAGGACAGAAAGAGGAAAAAACACTAAGGTATTGTGAGAATGGTAAAGGATTGGAATGAGTTGGCGAGGGATGTGGTTAAGGTGACAGAAGCGAGGGAGTTTACGAAAAGGTTGATGGGGACGAAAAATTTAGACGAGGTAGGTTAAGCAAATCCTTGCCACAGGGCTGAGGCCCAATTGCAAGAAGAAAATAAAATTCTAAAAAATTCTAAAATGAAGTATCCGATACCCAGTGTTGTTGAATTACATGACGTCGGATGTGACGAAAGTGCCGCATGAGGAAGGCACATCATTGGATGGCGAATAGCCAATGATAGCAGTGCTTACAGAAAAGGTGATTGACACGATCTGACATTTGTTTCTTTTCAGTCATTGTATATGGTGTACCAGATGAACGGAGAAGTAGAGTCGCGTGTCCAGTACAAATTGTCCAGTATAAATTGCCTCGACACCGTGCGGGAATGACAATCTCACTGGATGCTGGCAAAACAGTTGTCTCACAACATACCACTTGTAATACAGTCCCTGTCCATAAGACCCATAGAAAAGTCATGTCTGACGGCTGTTCTCTTCAGATCCTGTTAGTATATGTTTAGGCAAGTGTAAATTACAAGGGTAGACTTTCTGTATCCTGGGCAAATTTTTTTTATGGCAATTTGAATTTTTTTTTTATCGTTGTACCCACAAGAGGTTTCGGACCTCTATCTCCTTAACCGTTCATCACACAGAAAAATTATATATATCAAAATTGTTCGCTATAAGATTATCTACAAAAAAGTATCATACAATTTTTTCGTATATGCAGTCATTTTTCGCCTATTTTGGAAATTGTGATTTTTTAAATACATTTTTCAGCATGAAACTCAAATTTTTATAATGTACTCTTATAATGCCAGTTAGATACGCCAGGTAAAACAACTCTTGAAAATATTATTTTTATGTGTTGAACAACCAATAAATATTGAACATGTTTTTTTTGTAGCTTCGCAGCTCAGAAGTATATCTCCCAGGCTGCAAGTAAAATGCATGTTTTTCTATATTTCAGACGCAGCAGTCGCAGCAAATTATATGTTTCTGTAGATTTTATAAATAGAATATTTACGTAAAATATTATGTTATACTATTTTCTTTGTTGCAGGTTTTGAAGTTTGAGAAGGTTTGAAATAATGTTAATTAACCTAATATGGCATCCAACTCTAAGAGTCTTTTAAGTGCAGTGCAACTAATACAAGTCCCTGGCAGTGATATTGACATTACAAAATGTATAATTTGCCAGCAAATAAATAAAGATGACAAGACTACAACTTCAGAAGGTGGTAGGACAAATGTTAGACATGCAGCTGAAATCAGACAAGATGAAGTGTTCAAGAGACTATGCTTAATTAATCCTTTAGTAGATTTTGTGTACTATTGCAACAACGCGTGTTACAAGAATTACACTTTGAAAAAGTCACTGCTAAAAGTGCAACGAGATAAAACTGACTCTATTGACAATGATGGTGAAGAAGAAACTGTGAATGAACAACATCTCAAAAAACTACGTTCAGACACCATACCTTGTTCAGACTCTGTATGTCCCAAGAATCTGTTATACGAGGTGGCATGTGTAGTATGCGGTCACAAGAAACATGCAGGTGTCAGGGACAAATACAGAATTTGTGAAAGCAATAGGGCACTTGTATTTCTAGAGGCAGCAATGTATTTTCAAGACGACGTTTATACTAGGACATGTGACCTAGAAGACGAGTCATCCGTTTTCGGGGCAGATGTATATTACCACAAAATATGCCTGGAATCATATCTTGTTCAATACAGAAGGAGTTCCCAGGAATTAAAAACCGCACGAAAAAAATCAACTAAAGAAGTTATGATGCAAGAAGTTTCACATGTAATCAAACAGATGCTTGATGATGGTTATGGCATTACTTTGTCGGAAATACGAGATTACCTTAATACTATAGAAACTGGATTTGTGATACAAAACAGCGAAGTTAAGCATTTCTTGCTTAAGTTCTTTGGTACTGCGATCAAATTTTCAAAACCTTCACAAACTAACAAATCTCTCATTGTCTATTCATCAAAATTGACAACAGAAGAAATGGCAGAAAAAGTCAGAAACCTCAATGTTTTGAAAGAAGCTGGTAGGTTAGTAAGAACTTTACTTAAAAACTTTGATTTCAACCTTGACCAAAAAATAGGTGATGCTCAAGAGCTGAAAAATTCATGGAACTCGACAATAATTCCACAGACAGTTATTGATTTTTTATCAGAAGTTTTACAAGTAGGGCGATTGTCTCTTATGTCAAAGTCCAGAGATGATGGGGAGATACTTTATGATATCACGAACGATGGAGAGCTTGATAGTGATATCAATGATGGAAATG